>PXOD01000598.1:0-34093 GCA_003012165.1 Paramyrothecium roridum
TAGGGGCCGGGGCGTGAGGCAATTCAGAGGGAGTGGCACTCACCAAAATCGACTGATGCGGCGGCGAAGAAGTGGTCGTGGAGGCAGGATGGGAAAAAACGAGGGTATAGACAGGAATAAAGGGCCCAGAAGCTGGCAGGGCAAGAGGCAGACGGCCGGTTCTCCGCCCAGTTGAGAAAAGATTACAGAGACACCCCATTGCTGGGCCAAGTGGCCGGGCTGGCGAGTTGGTGGGCGAGGTCATCGTGAGTGTGCGGGTGCAGAAGTCACTGAAAAAGATTGAACGCTCATTGCTCCGATTCTCACGACCGACAGGGAGCTCTCGAGATCAGAACCACTCGATGCAAATCAGGGACCCCCCCTCCTCACGGACCGGTTGTTCTCCGGCAAGTACCTCCATGCGGTAATCTAGCGCTGCCGGTACCTGTCCTGGCATCAGGCCCTGCACCCCATTGCGTGGATCTATAAGCGTCGACCAAGTGGGACTTTTACTCTATTCTGCAGGGTGGCGGAGGTTTGGTCCAGGTTGGCACATAAAACCTTGGAAAATACAGTATCTTGAGTACTGTACTATACTATACAGCCGGCGCTGCACCCAGCGCGAAGCCCTCCACTCCGTGCCAATCTCAACTCAAAGCCCTATCTATAGTGCCACGCAAGGCGGCATGAGTGGCAAATTCAGTGGGTGATTAGTCTTTCGAGGCTCCCTTCTCCGTTTCCCACAAACGGTGCAAGCCACCCACCGTCTCTTACGATCAGGCTACACTCCGCCTACAACGGCCATCGCCCAACGGAATCGGCAGCACCGCGCGTTCTAGAAACGGTCTTTCGGGAGAGCTTCGTCTGATCAAACTTCAACTGCGAAACCCTTCCTCAGCCCAGTCTGAAAGTCTGTCGCGCTGAACTTCCGAGTGCCACGCCACCCGTGCTCGTAGCCGAAAGGGCATTCCAACTGTGATGCCGAGCAGGGGGCTTTCCCCAGCCTATAGCTGCTGTAACATTTGGAGCACGCGCCGATCTTGCTTTTTGCCCTGGCATCGGGGGGCCGGCTCCCAAACCGCAAGGAAGCCGTTCACCTCTCCGGGCCGCGCGGTGCCTGACCAAGCAGATTGCTTCCACCCGAGCCCGTGGACAGCGGCCGCCGCTTTATCGCATGGGCGAAATGGCGCACACTCAGCAAAGCTATGGGCCCTGCATGATTTCTGCTTGTGATTTACAGTGTTGACTCCTTTGGATATCTACCAGTAATTGAGATGAAACTTCTCGTGCATCCCGTTGCCTAGATTCCATCAGCGAAGAACCTTGATCAAACATCACGATGGAATCGAAGGACGACAGCCTCAAAACCATCGTCATTCTCTATTTTTTGCGTCAGATAGTCAGCCAAATCTTGATCGTAGCTGGGGCACATTCCGTTTTGAATTCTGTTGTTGGCTCATTCTTACGTCAAACACGCCTTGGATCGGGCTGTCATCGAGAACCGAGCTGCTCACTGGCTCAGCTCGACCAATCACAGGCCTCGGAGCTGAGTTCCTCGCTCTATATTAAACCCTGCGCGCCGTGTCTAGTCGGCCAATGGGGAACGAAGGATGGCCCAAATGGAAGGGCCTAGACTTCGGGCACGGTAGCTGGCGCACACAAGGTGTCTTGTCCGCTGGAACATGATGCATGAATTCGGGAGGCATGTCGACCGATGACCGATGACGACGTCAACCTCAATGCCTTGCAATTCAGAAGGCTTCCGCCCGAAGGGCCACGGCGCATAAACGAACGCAACCATTTCGTGGTGGCTCCAGGAACCCACGACCGGCAAACTCAGGATCTGCCAAGGGTCTGACGATCATTGCCCAACACACCGGCCACTGACGTAGTTCCTCGTCCCAGGGTCTTTCAGGGTAGTCACCGCTTACGGGAATTGCTGACCTGGTGACATCGCACGTCAGCCCCTAATCACGACCAGCGCTCAACTTTGCGACTGTTTCTTGAATTCGAGCGCTCTATTCAGATATCCGATAACAAAATATTTTTATTTTACCAAAGATATTTTCGATCACTATAGCGTTAAAACAAGACAAGAAAAGGTATGTCATACTTGACTCCCGTATCATAAATCGCTGCATTCAGGTTAATGTTGGAACTACCATACAAAATGTTCCAAGTGGATTTTTTTCCGGTGCAAACCACCATCGTCGCTGGGCGGACACGCTATGGGACTACTTGGCTGAGGCCCGGAGGCGCACCGTTCCAGAATGCCGGGTTTTTCGGTCCCCACCCGGAGCTTCCCGACGTCCATGAACCGGCGGTTTTTTTTAAGATTCGCGGGAAACTAGGACACAACATGCGAATTTCTTTCTGCATGGATAGTAATTGTCACTCCGCCCTCGGAAGAAGCAGATAGTCCCAGTGGCAAAAACACATGAGTGGCAGATGGACAAAATTTTTGATCTGGATTTTGAGGCCAGTAGGGGGTTTAGATGAATCTTGCATTTCGTCTAGACCAGGCCCCGCAACCCGATGCCCCGCTCTTATTCGTTGAGACGTGCAATGGGCTCCTTCCGATCCCGACGAGCCGCATCTGTAGCTCAGATCGTGGGGAAGACGCAGGTTTGGTGTGGCTGATGCCCCTGGGGCGTGGTTTCTCTTCTTTTGCCGCCTGGACTTGCTTGGCCTCTACCAAGGCTGGATTATCGAATTTCAGAATGCCATCCGAGGCATGGTTATCCATCCACACCTGTCGACCAGCCTGCAGACGCCCTCCCCCCGTCACCGCTCGGCCTCCATCTAAGTGTGTTCCTTAGCTGTGAAACTTCTGGATTGCCTCCCTTGCGATACAGGTACTGTCCCAATGCAGAAGGTCCCTGAAGATCAGATCCGCTCACGTTTGAGATCTCTAGAGTTCGCCATCTCTACGGCCATCGACGTGGCGCCGGCACTGTCTCCGAGGCCATCTATTGGTTATTTTGGTTCTTTTGAGTAGCCACCCTGGCAACTTGGCTTTGCCGCCGCCTGTGGCGTGAGCTCGGGCACGATGGGCCTTTCCACCGGGAGCTCAATTTGCCTTGGTGATCTTCACTAGTTGCGTGCCTAGCTTATAGAGCCGGTGCGGCATGTAACACAAATCACTGGGGATTTGAGATGGTGAATCTGCGAAAAGTCCATGACCGCCGGGGAGGAACACAGGTCTCAAAGTCTAGAGCTTTGTTCATCCTTTGCCCCTTTCAGCTACCTTCCTGGGCCTCACGATCTCCTGCTGACCCCAAACATACCCACCATAGCTGTCCGCAGGCAAGCTTACCCCTGCCACTCCAGCCACAGTTCATCTTTTCCTACCGAGCACTCGAATCGCCAGGCTCTTCCCAGCTAATGTGCTGACTTATCTTGCGGAGCACGTTTCCATCAGGGATCGCGAGCCGATCTGACCATACGTTTGCTTGCCAACTATACCTCAAACGGGGCCCTGCGTAGCTGAGGCCGGAGTGTTCACTCCGCAAACACATGGTTGAGTGATATACTTATGCCCAACTCGATAGTATATCGCTCGACCCAGATGAGCTGCCTCTGTGTTGTGAATGACTTGGCTAAATGTGAATATGGATCACCCTAGCAGCACAACACCATGAGATGTTTTCCCTTTGCTGCCTCGGTAATGGGAACAAAGACGAGGATTGCAGTCCCTTCTTGTTATCTGCACCCCTACGATGCTCCTGAAGGAGACCTAATCTTTTTCTGAATAGACATCTATGACACGCCTTAAAAACACTATTTATGAGTGATAGATAAGTCACAGGTATCATACTGCAAAATAAGTTCAGACCAAGCAGGGGCCTTATACGAATTCCTAGAATACTGAGGTAGTTATACTATACATGTTTCTCATCACACGTCTAGTACTCAGGAAAGAAAGGGAATACGGCGGCTCCCTTGGGGCACAGATTGGCCCGTGAACCAACAGGACTCCATATCCGAGATCCTGTATCATCTCAAAACACATGAACAATTTCTCAAAGACGGTCAAGGCTCACTCGTTCAAACATTATCCAATTTGTGCTACTGACCCAGACTCCCGACATCCCCCAAATCCTAGCTTTTATTTTCCCCGCCATGTATTCTATTGGTCATTCCTCATTCGTCATACTCTCAAGTCTTGGCCTTCTAATCACAATGCCATCGCAAAATCCGATTTACTCCGCGCCCCTCTTGAGGTCCTTGGCCAGCAGTGACTCGCCAGTCATGTCCTCGGGTTGGGGCAGACCCATAGCGGCGAGAATGGTAGGTGCCACATCGCCCAAAACACCGCCTTTCTTCTTGAGACTCCAGCCCTCAGGGGCGTTCGCCATGATGAAGGGCACCTTGTTGGTAGTGTGGCTGGTCTTGGGCTTGCCATCGGCAAACTTCATCTCCTCAGCATTGCCGTGGTCGGCAGTGATGAACAGGATGTAGCCCTCCTTCTTGCAGGCGTCCAGGATCTTGCCAATGCCCTTATCGGTAGCCGTGCAGCCGACGATAGCGGCTTCATAGTTGCCAGTATGGCCGACCATGTCGGGGGGAGCGAAGTTGTTCATGACAAAGGGGAAGCGCTGATCGGCAAGGCGCTTGGCGACCTGGTTGGCGACACCGTCGGCCGACATCTCGGGGGCGAGATCGTAAGTTGCGACCGACTTGTTAGAGGGCACCAAATCCTGGTCGAGATCGCGTTCCTCAAGAGGGAACTGCTTCTCAACACCGCCGTTGAAAAAGAAAGTGACGTGAGCGTACTTCTCGGTCTCGGCAATGTGGACCTGCTCAACATTCTGCTTGCCCAACCACTCAGCCAGGACGTTGCCCATACGCTGGGGCTCGAAAGCAATGTCGAAGGGGTAATCGGTCTTGTAAGAGGTCATGGTGACGAGCTTGTTGATCTTAGGATAGGCAAAGTCGGGAAGTACGGAGCGGTCGACGTCTCCAAGGAGCTGGGTGATCTGGCGCGCACGATCAGAGCGGTAGTTGAAAAAGAAGACAGTGTCGTCATCTGTGTCCCGGCCAGTCAGTATTTGCTACATTCATCGTTGGAGAATGGCCCAACTTACCCTTGATACGGCCTTCGTCACCGCCAATGATGATGGGAGTCAGGAACTCGTCCTTGTCCTTGTCACCGCCGCGCTCGTACCGGGCCTTGATGGCTGCGACAGGATCTTCAGCCGTCTCACCCTCGCCAAGGATCATACCCTTAAGGGCAATCTCGACACGCTCCCAGCGCTTGTCACGGTCCATGGCGTAGTATCGGCCAACAATGGTGGCGATCTGACCAATGCCAATTTCGTTGAGGTTCTCAACAAGCTCCTGCATGTATCCGGCGCCAGACTTGGGGTCCGTGTCGCGACCATCGCCGAAGAAGTGGATGAAGACCTTGGGAACATTGTACTCCTTGGCAGCCTTGAGCAGGGCGTAAAGGTGAGTTTGCTTGGCGTGCTGTAATTCTTGTCAGATTACCGACTCTTTGGCGTAAGGCGCGCTTCCGATTTACTTACCACTCCTCCGTGAGACACCAAACCGCAGAGGTGCAGGCGACCGTTGCCGCTAGCGGCACCCTGGAAAGTCTTCTTGATAACCTCGTTGCTGGCAAACTCGCCATTCTTGATGGACTGGTCGATACGGACAACGTCTTGCCACACCACGCGCCCAGCGCCAATGTTCAAGTGGCCGACTTCGGAGTTGCCCATCAGGCCCTCGGGGAGTCCCACCGCCAGCGATGAGGCGTCGAGCTCGGTGAAGCCAGTCTCGCTTTTGGAGAGCTCGTCCATCACAGGGGTCTCGGCGGCGGCAATGGCATCGCCATTCTTGGGGCTTTCTTCAGTAGGAATACCCCAGCCATCAATTACGACTGTATGAGCGCAACAGCAGAAGTATTAGCCATGCAAGCTCCAGGTAGACCAAGACGTAACAGACGACAAGAACGCGATCCAGAGGCTTTTTCGGTCGAACCGTCTGAACCTTGGAAGGCGCCGTGACGGCACGGCGAGGAGAAGGGCGAGGGCTGAAGATCACGGTTGGATGGCGGGGCAGTGGTGGTGGAGTGGAGGGGCCGGGAGAGGAAGACGTACTGAGGCAGGCCTTTTGCTCGGTCTTGGACATGATGGGCAATGTGCAATTCAATGCCAGTCTTTGGGTAAAATAGCAGTTTGGGGAGAAGGAGAAGGAGCCAGGTCAAGAAAAACAAAGAGAAAAATATATGGGTATAGGTGCGTGATTTGATGACTTTGTAGATTCGGAGGGTTGAGAGAGAAAAAGGAAGACGAGCTAGAGCTGTTAGCTGAAAATAGAACCGCCTCAACGCTTCAGCGGTGGGGAGTTGCTGCCATGACATCGGCGTCACTGGCACAGGGATAGAGATAAGACACAGTGTGGCACACTGATAATACAGTCCTTCCCCACATCCTCGCAACGCAGCTTACTGTCCGTTCATGTCGGCCACTAACTGTGTCCCGGTCAAAGTAGGGGTCAGTGTCATTGGTTTCTGGATTCTCAAACAGCCGCACATACTTTCCACCACACCTTATCCAACCAGCTGCGCAGATACCACAAGCCCACGTGTTTCATTGCGCAGTAGCACGTCGTTCGCCGGGGAAGCGCCGGGCAAACTATACGAAAGCAAGCTCAAATTCAACCTCAATTCCAGATTTCGGACTACGATCAGAGGTCATGGCGCAGCCAAGTCCCCTGGCCCTGCCAACGGCCTTCTCCCCCGACGATCTGGACGCGCTTTCCGAGCTCGCGGTCGTGCTGGCGAAAGTCCGCGCAGGCCTCCAGTCGTCTGCTGGACTGCCGACCGGTGCCACGCCCGGCGGGCCTAGCAGCAATGGCCAGCAGCTCTCCTTCAAAGAGGTGCCTGGCGCAACCGACGGGCTCAAGCACAAGCTCCAGCACGCCAGGGCCCAGGTGCGAACACTCCCAGACATGAATCGATCCATCGACGAGCAGAAAACCGAGATTAAGGAGCTTGAGGCCAAGATTGAAATGCAGCGTGCCCTACTCGAACGACTCAGAGAGGGTGGCATGACCTTTGGCAAAGACGAGGCATCTGGCGGTGACAAGATGGACGTTTGAATGAATGTCTATGATGAAACGAACACCCCTGGGTATCACGTCAAGATAATCAAAACAAAGTACGAAACTGGCTTATCGTATATTCCATTTCTATCAACAATGCACCGTACGCCACCCTATGACCCGACCGGACGCCGTTAAATGATTTTTTTGGGCCATGCGACCTAAAGGGATTGCTTAGGAAGAACCGGAAGACCGACGCCGTGGAAGGCCGATACTCCGCAGAGTCTCTGCTGCGGCAGTACCTGGTTGTCCCAACTTCTTCCATTCCTCCACGGCCAGCTTTTGAGAGTCGGATAAGACGGTCCAATTGGGACTGTGACTGGCTTTGAGCCACTTAAAATCATTGACCTGGTTCCACTGATTCTCTGTCGACCTTTCGGCTTCCGTCATCTATTCGGGTTATTAATACTCGAAGAGAGTCATCCAACTGGTCAAGGCTTCACTTACATAGTGGTCGGGAAGAGGGGCGAAGCGCATACTTGTGCAGTCTTCGATGATAGGGGTACTGCTACAGTGAAGATATATGTCGACATTGCTGCATTCGTGGATACGGACTTGGTGCGCCGTGATGACAAGTATGCTATCAGTAACGTTGGTGATGTGGACGGGCCCACTGACACGACCGGCGACAATGACGCTGTTGGCGATGTTCCTGAGGGCGAGGCCTGGGAAGGGTGAACCTTGTTTGGTTGGAACCGACATGTCGACGACGCAGTCTTGGAGGTCTGTCAGGGATCCTGCAGCTGTAGCGCTGGCGGCGGACTCGGGCAGGATAACATGGAGACCCTTCTGGTGGGCAATGTTGATGTTCTTGGCAGTGGTGAAGCTCGGTTGCCTGACTGACGACAAGCTTGGGCGTGCCATCTCGTCGTTGTAGTCCTTGGGCTTGGGTAAATCGGCAACGATGTCGTTGGCCTCTGCGTTCGGCACGGCGGGTTCGACCTTGCGTGCTTGGCCGTTCATGGATAGGCTACCAGGATTCAGGCGTGGATCATTCTCGGGGGCCCCCATGTCGACGTATGGCGTCTGGGCGGCACGCTTGAACTGGAAGCGGGATTTGGGTGTGACTTTTGCTACGGCCGTGTTCAACTTCTCATGCAACACCTTGATGGCCTAACAGGAAAGTTAGAATTCAGCCGCCGCACCCGTAGAGAATGGAATCCTCTTTGTCGATGGAATGCTTACCTCGCCGTACTGGCGCCTGTCATATGCGGGCGTGAAGTCGGCAGCATCTGCTACCTGGTTTTGCAGCTTGGTGAGCCCGGCCAGGACTTGGTCAATGGCGGTTTGACGGTCACCAGCAATACCGGACATTGAAGTCAGCTGGCCGATTTGATCCTGGAGGTCTTGTACAACGCAGTCAGCATAAATTGTTATTGGTTACATGAATTAATTCCGGACTTGTTCTTACCTGCGGCCTCATCGAGGAATTGTCGGTAGAAACGCTCCTTGGGATCCATCTTGCCGGTCAGGCGCAGGGTATCAGATCCAGGCCGTGAGACGAGTTGGGGATGAGTCTGCGTCTCCATGGCTACGGTCAATATTTACGATGGCAAGGCTTTGAGGTGCGTATGTGTATGCGTCCTGGTTCTATACTAGGATACAAGAAATCAGGCAGGGTGGGTAGGTAGGAAGAAATGCAAAATGTCCCTGTCGAGAACCAGCACTACTCACAAGGGAATAATCAGACAATGGTGTGATTGATGTACAAGATGGAACTGGCTGCGTCGCGATACGGCTCGAAGCTTTATATGTATCCTCGTACGATTTCAGTCTCCCTCTCCAGGCCTCGGCTTTCAAAAAAGAGAAATGCCAACTGCCAGCCGGGGGGGTTCGTCAAGCGGGTGCAAGGTGTGACGTCAAACCGGTCCGATGCCCTTTTCTGTTTAGGGGTTCTGGGTAGGATTGCGGAGCACAGGGTGGTGTGCGGACGACGGCTGTGACTGTTGGGAGACGCACAAGTTTCTGCTGCCGCGACCCCGCTCTCCAACTTTTTTTTTGGTTCTGGGGGTGTGCGGTTGCGTCGAGGAGATGAAGAGAAGAGGAAAAAGATGGGCACCCATGCGTCTGATGCGACAAGGTTCAATGTGCTTTTATCGTCTAGATCGCACCCTCGTGAATGGAAGAGACGGAGGGCGGGAAAGACGGAGGAACCCAGATGTGTGGGACCCCCTCTGGAACACACTACGGCACTACCCTACGTTACCAAGCAGGGAGGGGCGGCAAGACTGGATCGCAGCAGACTTTCCAGTTCCTGGAACTAGAGCAGACTTGGGGGCGCAATGGCTTGAGCTCCTGATGGGAAAAGGTGGAAGCACAATGGAGCCTCCAACATGAGATCAAGTGGGAAAGCGGAAAATGACCGAATAAAAATCCGAGAGAGAGAGAGAGGAAAATCTCTGTGAAACAAGTTGTCCAACCCACGGGTGGCCGTCCGGTGCAACTGAATCAAGAGAGAGAGAGAGAGAGAGAGAGAGAGAGCGAGCGTCAGGCACAGGAGGACCCTTGTGGATCCGAGTTTCATACGACACCACGCCAGCTGGGAAAACCGGGCAGTGGTGCTTTGGTTCGTGCAACTGAAGGCTACCCCCGCCCGCCCCAGCGACCTCGCGCTTTTTGCTGGAGGGGGACCCTTAATAAAAGAAAGACGAAGAAGATGCAGCGGAACCCACATCGGGCCAACCAGCAGCCACGGCATACAGGAAACTGACGTCTTGCTGCAGGACACGCGCATTAAATCGCGACCAGGGGGGGCCAGCATCGGGAGTCAAAGTGGGGGGGAAAGGAGCAAAGAGGAAAAAAGACGAGCAACTCAGTTCCCGCACGCACCAGCATCCTTGCCCATTCACGCCGTTATTTTCATTCTCATTCGTCGTGGGCTTACAGAATAAGTGTGTGTACAGGCGAAGAAGTGGATGCAAGAGAACAAGCAATGCCCCGGCCGCCGCCGCCAGCCTGACGCGATTGCATCATATGGCTTGCTCAGACTGGCCGTGACCTGCGAATCTGACCCGATGTTCGCGACGACACAAATAGCGCCGTGCTTATGATATGATGCTGCGGAACGTTTTGTTTTGCGCCTTACAATGTTCCCCTCCCCCATCCTATAAATCAACTTGGCCGATCAGCAGCGTAAGGGAGGCAGCCAAACTCTGCCGACTTTGACAAGCGACGATGCCAAGTCGCAACAGTTACATGCACATGACTGCAGCCCCGGATGCACTACGTTATTCGTTCGATGTGTCCCGCTATTACTACTCGTCCAGACTTTTTTTAATCTTCGTGGATTTTTCCATCTCTTGTTTTTCTTTTACCCGCGGCAATCGGGGGAAGGGGAGGGGGGCATCTGGGCGATCCTCGATGGTCGCCAAGCCAGCCGCGATCTCTTCTCGCAGATTGGACCGTTACCGTTACCGTTCCCCCTCACCCCAGTCGATGCTTTCTTTTTGAATCTCCCCGAATGAGGCGACGTGAACCGAAAGCCTCATCACGGGGCCTGCCGAAGCGAGTCAGTTGCGCGTCACCACTCGCTCGGTCTGGTGGCGTTCTGGGGGGTTTTGCAAGAGAACGATATCCGATATTGATGCAAACGGACGGCGCTAATAAACCTACTGGCAACTGGAAGGGTAGGCAGCCTCTCTGCATGACGTTGTGTGAAATGAACATGGTGGTTATGCCACTCCGCTCCACCCAGTGCTTTGCCAAGCACTCGAAATTCCAATTTGGCGGATCATGGTCAAGAGACTACTCATTCTCCGGTGCTGCCGAGCTAGAACATTCGTAGAAGCCCCCCCTCAAAAGCAACCACACATGAGAAGCAACTGTACTAGCGAATTCTCGATTCGAACAGTCTACGTAAAGTGCCGGGCAATCAGGCGCCAACCTTTTTCTCTAGTACAAGATCTAACTCCTCACGCCACAATCCCATGACCATCATGATTGTTGCGATACTGCACGACAATCTCCACTTGCCCCGTTCAACTCCTCTGATTTTGATAAGTCACGGACTTCATTGAGCTCCTATGCTAGTTGTGTGCCCTCGTCCGCCAGAGCCGCGCGGGATACGGAAAATTCCACTGGCTGTGACGGACGAGGGTCAATCAACCTCCCCTGGTTTAATTGATTCTCAAACCTTCAGAATGAGTAAACTGTACATGGAATCATGTTAGACAGTCAGCAAGCCTACGTTAACACACTTGTAAACTGTACACAGCATAGGTCAAAAACTGCCCAATACAAGATGAAAGATACCAGTCTTTGATAATCGCCGTCAGGGTTGCATTGGAGCTCGAGGGAAACTGGTCGCATCAACCTACGTTGTAACACTCATCTCAATCACTTCTGGGCGTGAATTATGCTGTAAAATACCGAACTACCGCGTCTCATCCGGTCAAGCTGTGGTGGTCCTCGAGCTGCAAGATTATTGCCAAGTATTCCTAGGCAAGACCAAGGCATGCTGTAGGACTATTGGTAATGACGTTCGACGCAGCAGATTCATACGTGAAAGCGCTACCACAGAACTTATGACTGATATCCCTTGAATCGCATATGTCAATCATAAATTCATGGCAGGGACCTCCTCACGGAGCAGCAGTCCTTTCCAAGCAAAGCTCAAAGTTGGATAGTACCTTTATTTGCGCTCATCTAAGCTTCTATGTACCTGTTCTCGCTCTGCCATTAGCTGCCGACCTCCGCATTCCGCTCGGAATGTGCGCGAGGTGGAAGGGCTGGCTCTGTGTGATCTCCTGATTAACAGCCTGCCACATCTCCCATACTGTTGCCCGTTTGGCTGGTAACATGCTGTACTGCAAGCTGTATAGATTCTTTCTGTTGATTGGCGGGACGAACTTGCCGGTCAACAGACAAAGGAGCACGCGTGGGGAGAGGTAGTGTTTCCGTATCCGGTGGGCCATCTGGAAATACTGATGAAACATTGCGCTGAATCGTAACGGTATTGACTGCAACTTGTTAGCACTAGGTCAGTGGCAACATCGGAGTGTAGGGTCCTACTTTGAGGTAAATGACAGAGGTTGGCGGTTCATTACTTGCATTATCCTCGGAGGAGGTTCTATAATTGTGGGTATCTCGAAGTTCGAATCGAATGCCGCCTGATCAAATCAGCAGAAGGTCCTGGACAATTAAGTTGGTGGTACTCACCTGGCAGTCTTCTCGGGTCCTTCAGTCTCAACATAAGAGCAAATAACGGGAAGTGGTTCAGACAGGATAACAGCGTGTCAAATCCTGCCTTCAAAGATATGATCACCATCCTAGCTATAGCGAAGTTGAGGTAGAAGACGACCACGGTGGGTAGCAGGAAGAATAAAAGGGTGAAGAGAATGGTTCCCACGAGTAGCTGATCCAAGTCGTAGTCGCAGGAATCTATACGGTTGCGCAGCACGTTGTGTTTTTTCCCGCGGAACAGGTGGAAAAGGGATTGTAAAATAGTCAGCTGCCAGTGAAAAATGCGAGCTGAGGCAAGGTAAAAGGAGTAAATGTGAACGGTGAGGGCAGACAAAAGGTCTGAGAAAACGGCAATAGGCATGCTCGCGCCCGCGAAAGACGAAAAGCCAATGAACCACACAATCTGTGGTAGCCACGGGTTTAGTGTATCGATGCAGCCTGGAGAAGTCAGTTCATGAACGTTGAGCCCATGTCACCAACACTTACCTGCCCAATAATCAATGACCCAAAGGAACAAGTCACCGAGAAAGGCTGCGAGTTCCTCGTTGAGCTTCAGACCGGCTGGAAACCGCATCAGCCATGAAATGCTTCGTTGAAGCGCCTCCACGGTGTAGGTGCGAAGAAGATTGCTGATTTGCAACGCGACCCAGTCTGCTTGCTCAATAATGTATGATCCAATCGCAATGCCAATAATCACATCATTGGCGACCAGCCAAAGGCTGTTGTAAAAGCGAATGTAATCGGGATGGCTGGTTGTGACGCTGGCCCAATTTCTTTTACGCTGTCGCAGCGTGACGTATTGCATCGGCCAATAGCAGAACTGCTGGAGACGGATCTCAATCTGCTGGGCAGTTGCCGACACATCTTTGAGAGCAGCGTATTCAGGCTTGATACGAAATTCCAAAACCATGAGAAGTGCTTCAGCCACCGTTCGATGGCCCAAAAGAACCAGTGCGAATGCTCTTTGTAAGATTGGAAATATGTAAAGGGAGAAGAGGGTCCAAAGCTGAGTGAGCACTAGATTTCGCATCGTCGTAGCTGATTCAACAACCCTTTCTGATACGCTTTGGCTACGCTTCGGCCGGGGGCCTAGGCGACTGACGTTCTTCTGGAGAATTTTCTCCAACTCCCAGGACCAGTTGACTTGATTCACGATCTTGGGAAGTGCCTTGTCTCTGGCTGACGGGACTCGTTTGACAATGCTGTGTTGCTTGAGCTTCTCAACCAGCTTGGCTTTGTTTTCCTTCTGGCGCTTTTCCTGTGTCTCCTCCTCCCGATCCGTTTTTGACTCGCTTACGCTTGTATCTTCGAGGGCTGAGCCATCGCCGCCAAGAGCAAGCTCTATAGGCCTGAGAGATATATACTGCATGCCCCTAGGGCGAGGACGATCGTAGAGAATCAGCTGCACACTTGACGCTTTGGCGCAGGTTATCCTCGGCTGTCGAGCTGTGGCCATTGTCGCACAAAGCCAGGAAGGATCAGCGATACTGGAATCATCGGCATTGAAAAGGCCTAGAACGTGCATCGAGGTGTGGCCACATAGCTCGAAAACCCTGTTTGGAGTGTGCGGCACCCCTCGAAGAAATGTGCCGGACTTGAGGTGAAACTCGACATCTTCGGGCTGCGTTGTGTTAGCCTTGCCGTCCTTACTACACACATTGGCTTCACACGTACGTCGACGGCCTCGAGAATCGCCACGACAAAGACGTCGAGGGTAGAGTTGCGCCAGCCAACAACCACGCCAGGATGGCTGGAGTCACGGACATCCGTCGGCCAGAAAACTCGCATCAGCCCATCATGCTCTACCATGACCAGCGACGGTTATGCTGCTTGTCTATGGGTTTCTAGAAAGAACCTCTCCTTCGTAGTTCTTCTCGAGCAGAAACCCCAGTGCCGGGCATTCGTGGATGCTGCATGGACATTAGCCTACGGCTTTGACGCCCAAAGGTAGCGGTGTGGACAGACCAAGGCCGTTTCTTTACGCGCCAGGAACACCACGGGCACGGATATGGTAAGGAACAGGACGGTCAAGACTGCGAAGCCCTTTGCTGCTCGACTCTATAGGCCACGCGATTAGTGACGATCCTCACGCATGCGACTGCCATCCCGCACTGGCGTGGCAGCAAACTCACTAGGACACCGTATTCCCAAGCGAATATAGCAAGCTCATAAAGTCTTGTGACGAGATCCCAGCGCGCTGTGATATAGCCAGCTACGAAGATGCCGATCGTAAGGGTCGAGAACGGGTGCATAGAGCGTGCTCCGGCTGGTAGCGCATGCCCACCTAGACACGGCCTTTTGATGTGGGAGAAAGCGGGATACGGGATGCGGGATGCGGGATGCGGGCTGCAAGGAATCGTTGATAAGTCGGAGATTAGCCAGCGATCGCAGTGTACTTGCAGAGGTGTGCTGGCCGGTCGATCAAAAGAACGAGAGACAGGGCGCGGCGATGCTATGAGAAAGACCAGTCGATAGGCAGTTGGTGTTGTCAACGCAAGAAGCAGAAGTTGGCCCCCTTGCTTTGGGACATTGCGTAGGCGCATCAATTAAGAAGCTACCTTGCCTACAGCATGTGTGCAGCACGTCTTATCGATTGACCCTCCTGGCCATGTGTCGTTAGCTCCCAGATATAGTACCTGTTTCCAGGAAAACCCCCCACCAAGCGTTAAGCTCTTGGGGGCGGGTGGCTCGATCGGCGAATCAATTGCCGGGCTTGCAGAACTTCACTTGAACCGGTACCTGAGGCAGCGTCTGATTTGGCCCATTCCATGATAGCTTCACAATTGTACCGCATGCGGATGGAAATGACGTGGTTCATTCGCCAAGAGTCGGCCAAATCATTCGCCTTGACCAGCCTTCCCGTGATACATACATAAGTCTATGCTGAATACTGACTATCATACATTTCTTCTTCGGAGACCTGAAGAATCTTTTGTCACATCGATTTGAGCAATGCGATTTCAAGGAGGAATATGACCCTGCGTTATTCTGCAAATCGTCAGTCTCAATTACAGAGCAGCCATGCCATTTCACTTACTTCGCGAGCCCAGTACCCTCACATCATTTTCTTTATTATCCTCACGCGCCTCTTCCAATAATTTGTCTATGCCTCTCTCCTTCAAGGCAACCTATAACGACTTCAGTCAGTCCTCAACAATCTTAGGAGCACATGAAAACCATGCATACATTCAAGCATTTCTGGTAGTCCTTAAACAGGTCGGCGCATGCATTGTTGTCTTTCTCCCCACCTCTAAGGTATTCTGGTGCCGTCAGTGTTGATTCTGGATTCGACGTCACGGAGTAACCCACTTTCGCTGTACCACTTCAAGAAGCACGTATCGTAGCGCCTGAGTTATGTTAATTCGACAAGTCAGAGCGGCTCTTCCACTGTCACACCTACTCCTTGATATCATTGCACTCTGGTGCAAGCGAGGCAGACATGGTGAGCTGTGAAATGGGTTGTAAAAGCTAACGCCGTGAGTCGTCAGCTGAAGCGCCCTAATTACTGGGCGAGCCGGGCAGTTGAAGAATGGAGGTTTAGCCTGTGGCAACAAAAGTCGAGTTACTGCTGCCGCTATTGGCCGAAGCTTGAGGACTGTATCGGGCTTAGCGTTTGTCTCGCTCTGCAAGGATCTCCCACTTCGGCCAGCTCTAAATCGAACAAGGCGCGGGTCCTCGTCGCGTAACACGCGATCGTCTTCAGCTGCTCCCATCGAGAGCAACGTGCTCAGGGTCAAATTCACAATCCCTGTCTTATACTATTCTAAACTCCTGTAACCGTACCTGCAAGACGTCAATTACTGCATCTCTCATGGCACCTCCGTCGGCCAAGGCAATTGAGGGAGCTCTGATCAGAAGTACTTGCGATGTGTGGAAGGATGATCCAGATGGAACATCTGTCAATAAAGTGCGCCAGCATGTGGAAGAGAAGTTGGAACTAGAGGAAGGTTTTCTTTCTGCCGGGGATTGGAAACAGAAGAGCAAGTCTCTAATCAAAGAATATGTCGTGAGTCCTATCTATCAGGAGCACATCGATGAAATCGCGTTCGACTGAACAGTCTAGACAAAACTCCTCGATGGCTGGGATCCCGATGCCAGCACCGCAGCGAAACGTGACTCTCCTGAGCCGCAGCCACCCAAAGCAAAGCGACAAAAGCGTTCAACGAAGAACGAGAAATCGCGACAAGAAGCGTATAGCGACGAAAGCGCAGACGAGGGAAGAAACACAGGCAAGAGGTCTAAGGCAACCGCACACCGAGCAAAAAAGACAACGATAGACGAAGGCGACGATGCTCCAGAAGGCAGTACCTCCCCTGTGCCACAAAAAGACGGCGGAGAGGACGATGAGATGAAGCATGAATCAGACAATGGGAACGACATCTCTGCACAGGCTGAAGGCGGCTCGAAGGAGGTTGCCGAAGAAGACGAATATTCCGATGTAATAGATGAGCCACCTCCGACGAAGCGCAAAAAGGGCCAAAAGAAGGAGACAGTCGCCAAGACAACGAAACAACCAAAGACGACAAAAAAGAGTACACCCACCCCAGAAGATCCTCATGAAGCCGAGGTGAAGAAGCTGCAATCACAGCTTACCAAATGCGGTGTTCGGAAGCTGTGGCACAATGAGCTAAAGCAGTACGGGGATGATGTAAAAGCGAAAATCCGCCATCTCAAGAAGATGCTCGCAGACATTGGTATGGAGGGCCGTTTTTCCGAAGCAAAGGCGCGAGAGATCAAGGAGACGAGAGAGCTGCTCGCGGACGTCGAGGCCGCCCGGGAGATGGATGCTCTGTGGGGCACAAACACCGGCACACGGGCGAGCCGATCAAAGAGTAAAACGGTAAAAGAGGACGACAGTGGCGGAAGCGAGCACGGCGACGAAAATGAGGAGACGGATGAAGAAAATACCTTTGCCGCGAGACGTAGGAGAGCCCAGGCTGACTTGGCTTTTCTGGGTGACGAAAGCGACTCAGACTGAGAAACTCTAACATAGAGCCAATGTCCTGGTTTTATCTCTCCCATGCGCCGCGAGCGGATGCGTTGAATTGTGTCGGTAACGGGACGAAACAAAGCTCACATGTACGATATCATGGTGCGCAATCGACTTGCGGATGAAACGAGTTTGAGAATTATCAACGACTGGTTATTATACTTATTCCGACCAACCCTTGTAAACAATCCTGGCACCGTATGTCTCTCCCTTCTTCAGTAGCACCTGGTTCTTCCACTCGGGCGTGTTAGCCGCGTTGATGTAGCGGCTGGGCTCGCAGCAGAAACCGCTGTGAGCGCCACGAGCAGGTGCGCCCTCGACCTCCGGAACGTTGATGCCGCTGCCGTCATACACCTGGAACGCAGGCTCCGTGCTGTAGACCTCAAGATGAATGCCTGACTTGGGGTGGTGGGCCGCTAGGTTGCGGATCAGGGGCTCGGATCGAGTGTCAATAGGGATAGTGGAGGAGTCGGCGTTGACGACGAAGGCGTGGTCGACCACGGCCTTGTTGGGGCCGAGTTCGAAAGGCTGGCGGGTATCGACGGCCTCAAAGGGGGTTGGGCCGCCGGTAGGAATGGCCTGGGAGTCGATGGGCAGGTGCTGGTTAGTGTGCAGTGTGAGGACGGTGCCCTCGATGGACGAGTCGCCAGTAAGGTTGAAGTAGGAATGGTTCGTCAGGTTGATGACGGTCTCGTCGGCACCGCCAACCAGCTTGGCCTCGTACTCGATGCCGAGGACGACAGCTTCTTTGCCGTTCACGTCCTGCGTGCCGGTGGTGTAGATGACCTTGGTCTCGACGGTGCCGGGGTAGCCCTGGTCACCATCCTCGCTAACAAGAGAGAACTCGACGCTCTCGCCACCCTTCAGTCCCTCGACGCCGGGGATCTCGCGGGTACCGACAGGCTTGGGGCCGTCCCAGATGCGCTTGCCCCAGCCCTCCTTGCCGCCATGCAAACTGTTGGGGCCCTCGTTGGCGATGAGCTCGTACGACTTGCCGTTGACATCGTCAAGCTTGGCGCCCTTGATGCGGTTGGCGATACGACCAATGGTCTCGCCAAAGTAGGGGCCGTTGTGCTGGACGTACTGATCCTGGGTCGGGAAGCCCTGGACGATGTTGGTGCCGTTGACGACAAAGGTCTGAATGATGGCACCAAGGGGCAGGAAAGTGAAGGGCGCGTCGGTCATGGTGGGTATTTGGGGTGATTCCTCTCGAACTTTTTTGTGAATCTCAACTTTGCGACGCAGATTGCGTTATTTGCGGCTCTCCAAGCTAGAATGTAGCCAAGGAATTTCAAATGGTTCTACGGCCAACTGGGGTTTTCGCGCAGGCGCGCATAGCTTCTTAAATGTATCCAACGAGCTTGATGGGAGGCCAAGACGTGGGGAACGCCCGACTTCAGCCTATAATGACGTTTCTGGTTCCATCTAATCTGCCAGAGCCCCGTCTGTCGGATATATCCAGGTGCCCACACCAGTGCTACGACTGCTGGGCTCTGTTCCTGTGTCCGGCGGCGCGACATCCATCGTCCGCCTGGGCAACGATGAGGTGCTGCTGCGGGGTGATTGTTACGCTCAACAGACGCAGCGGGGTAGCTCTTTAGTGCACCTCTGGAAGCTCACACACTTCGCTGGTGAAACCCCGAGGACTGGCCAGGGGGGGGAGGGGGCGCAAGGCGCTTGGATCGACCATTTTACCCGCTTCTCGCTCCGCTTTCTCGGGACATCTTTGCTCAAGGGTTCGGGGCCTGGCGCGTCCGCTCTGTCGAATTTGTCGTTTTGAGACTGGCAAGGTTGGGTGCATGACCGGCCGTCTAAATTCGTCACATTTCAAGACTCGATTCGAATACGTAGGTGCATGGACTTGGCCAATGCATGAATATAAGGTAAGGCGAGGACAGGGCAGGGCAGGGCTATCGTTTAGGGAGCCACGTGGAATCGAATCGGCAAGGTCCTGCAGGTACTTCAACCGTCCGTACTGGTGAAGTACCCTCCTGGCTGCAAGGCTATTTGGTTATACTTCTCGGTGTCTTATCGAGGTCAACATGTCTTGTGCCGGGCGCAATCTTGGAACAGCTGACCGACTGGACTCGGGTTCCTGAGTGCGATAGCTGAAATTCCATCTGCCTGCCTTCTTTCTTCATATCCCAATTTCCCTGAAAACAATCTTGCTGCGTTTTTATGCCATAGCTCGGCCTCCAATACAACAAGAACGCAACAGCCTATCCCCAGGTGATGGCTTCGTGAACACAGTGTGACCCCTCGTCCATCGCCATTCACCGTACGCCCGTCAGAAGGTGATTGCCCTTTGACCATCAGCATTGAGCATGGCAACCCCTCCACCGATGGTTACGCCGAAACGCAAGCGTGGTGAAGACACTATCCTCGCCCCGATCTCGTTTTCCTTCGATCTTTCGAGAAATATTCCTTCCGAAGACGGCGGCAACAGCCCCAGCTCGAAAGTGACACACAAGTTCTGTGGGCTTGCATTGGAAGGTGGGGTAGTGCCCGGCGAAGATCATGGCGATATCGCAGAATCCATGTCTAAGCGCCAGAAGCAAGATGCGATGATGCAGGATGCCCCCGAAATCCCCAGATCCCTCCCGGACGACCCAGAAGACAGTGTCCCAGCGACAATACCTCAACCAGATGTCCCTGCAATTGCAACGGAAGGACTACAAAGGTCATATCCCTCCATCAACCGCCTGTCCGAGTCAAAATCACGGGCAAGGAAGAGGGCCGGTACCCCGCCACTCCGGTTCAAGAGCACACCCGTGCCTAACGAAACCCAAGACGACTCTGACGATGATGGTGACGATGAAATGGAGATTATTGACCCGGTCAGAGCTGCCTTGACTTGGCATGAAGACGAAATCACTGTGTACGACCCTGATGACGAGGATGACGATGGCATTGGCATCAACGGTATCGGGTTCAAACCAACTCCTGCTCTGGCTCATGCTCGGTCCCTGAAACGAAGACAGCAGATGGCTGAGTATCGTAAGCGAGAGGACAGTGACGCAAGGGCAAAAAGGAACCAGCGGCGACGGGGCGCTTCATCAATTGCTTTTGGGCCGGGTGAAAAGTCGCCGCCAAGGAAAGTTAGGTTCACAGAAGCAGAGCATCAGAATATTGCGGTCACAATGGGTTGAGTCTGGGCAAAGACTGGACGGAGCACGTCTGAGGTGGTGTTTTACAGCAGTTACTGGTGCAAGGCATGGCGTTCTGGCGAATCACTTAGGTCTCTGGTAAATGAGAGAAGCATGCATTTAATTCTTTTGCAAGTTCGGCACGCCCTCTGACAGGCCTTATTTGTCGTCCTAGAGCCTCAACATACAAAAAGATAACGACGGCAGTTTGTTACATGACAGCGAGGGCTAAGAATACCTTGCGCAATGCGCTACTCATAAGAACAAGTTGTTGATACATTGTATGATACACAGACCTGAGTCTGGTCGATTTTACCAGAATTTATACCAAGATTTCTGTGCCGCCTTCTCTTGCTGTTGCTGTTCCTGCAATTGCGCCTGCTTCAATCTCTCTGCCCTTTCCTCGGCCAGTTGCACCTTTCTTTTCTCGTGGACGATCTCGATGCTGCGCTTCATTGCGGTACGCTCAGCCCGTCGGCGGTACTGGCAATACTCGTACGACGCTGTGCTGGCCAGGATGAAGAATCCTACCGCCCAGTTCGCCGCGCTCTTGGCCTTGCCTAGGGTGCTGTTAGCCACGGCACGAGGTGTTGTCTGCTGCGGCAAGGCAAGCCTTCCATACCATGTATGACAAACTTCAGTCCACCGACACCGGCGCCGGTTGCTATACCAGTCAGGAGACCCTCTCGCGAGCATGGTGTGTTCGGCACATTCAGAAAATCATCCTTAGTGATGGAGGACATTGTTTCGGACAACGTCGCTCTCGCAGGTGGCGTCACCGGGGCGCTGCCCTCGGGGACAGCTTGGTGCTCCAAGGGCTTTCCCCAGACGTGGAGCGTCTTTTCGTTGGGGCCCGGTTGTCCATCCTGAGCGTTCCCTGCCATTTCCGGCTACCTTGATGGTGCAGCCGCACGCATGAACGGCCTCAATGTGCTTGCACGAATGAAAGCCCGGAAGGGTTGGGTGACAATGACGCCGCAGGAAGATCGAAAATATCGGCTTCCCGCTTGCACTGAGCCATAGCAGGCCCGGTACGTACCTACTGGCGGCTCGGCCCACTCCCTGGTAAGGTAAGGTAAGGTACCTCATAGGCCGTGGTGGGGCATGTTCCATGCTTGAGCTGGTGTTCTAAATGGGCGTCGCGTCGGAGCGCGTAAAGACGCGTTTTCTTTAATTGCCCACTTAAGCCAAAACCTCACATAACCCTGTCCACAGGTCAATTCAAGCCTGGCACGTCTCACAAGTCGATTCATTGCATTCCTTTGACCGGTGTGATTTCTTTTGGGAGTCTTGGAGCATCGGTCATTTTGACGTCGACTGATACGATCCATGACGGCTTGCCACAGGCACGAGGCACGAGTTCCTCTTTCACGTTAACCAGCCCTAGCTGGGCTCTTGTTCAAGATGCCTAACACGAGTCTTCGCCGTCCGCAGAAGGGCTTCCGCCGAGGCGGCAAACAAGCCTACCATGGCGCCAGATCGACAAGAACGTTCGCGGCATCGAGTAGAGCTGAAGGAACTTCTGCCGACGAGAAGTGGGAACGAACGCGACTCGCACACGGCATTGACGAAAAGATGGGCTTTGCTCGATACGATAGCGGAAAGAAGAAGGAGGGGTGGCTCGTCAATGTCCAGCCCACATCAATCGAAGACGATCGGATACCAGGCGGTCGCGCTGCGCTGGACTGCTACTTCATCGAGGAAGACGGATCGACCTTCAAAGCCACCATTGAATATGACCCCTACTTCCTAATAGCAGTCAAGAAAGGCCACGAATCAGAGGTAGAGGAATGGATCAAGCGTGTAGCAGGTGGTGGCGTCGTGAAGACAGTCAAGAAACTGGAGAAGGACGATCTGAAAATGCCTAACCACTTGCTGGGCTACCGCAGAACTTTCCTCGAGCTGCGGTTTGCCAATGTCAGCGATTTGATGGCTGCACGAAAGGATATTATGCCTGTTGCAGAAAAGAATAAGAGGAACATGAATGCTATGGATGCATACGCAGAGGTTGCTACGTAAGTACAAAACCCGGCTGCAGACTTTAGCACTGCCCCTGACATGCTTCAGAAACAACGGCAACTTTGACCTTTTTGATGATTTACGAGACGACGAACGACCCATGAATAACTCATTTGCCGATGCGAGCGACTTCATTGTCGATATACGAGAATACGATGTTCCTTACCATGTTAGAGTAATGATAGATTTGAGTACGTCAATCCCGAGCCTTTGTTCTACTATTACTGATCATTTGCAGACCTACGAGTCGGTCTTTGGTACTACGTCGAAGCGAAACATGGCGTGACTAAGGTATTACCCAACGAAGAGAGGTCACTGCCTGCCGATCCAGTCGTACTGGCTTTCGATATTGAGACGAGCAAGCAGCCTCTGAAGTTTCCCGATGCTGCAACCGATCAAATCATGATGGTTTCCTACATGATTGACGGGCAAGGATTTCTAATCACAAACCGAGAAATTATCTCGGAAGATATTGGCGACTTCGATTATACGCCAAAGCCAGAATATCCCGGACCTTTTATGATCTTCAACGAGCCCGACGAAAAGGCTCTTATTGAGAGATTCTTCTTGCACATCAAGGAGGCACGACCTACCGTCATTGCCACTTACAACGGTGACTTTTTCGACTGGCCATTCGTCGAAGCCAGGGCCAGCGTCAATGGAATTGACATGTACCAAGAGATTGGATGGAAGAAGGACAGCGAAGACCAATACAAATGCAACTACAGCGTACACATGGACTGCTTTCACTGGGTTAACCGAGACTCCTATTTACCGCAGGGGTCACGAGGTCTGAAGGCTGTTACAGTTGCCAAGCTTGGGTACGATCCTGACGAACTCGACCCGGAACTGATGACACCGTATGCGAGCGAACGACCACAAACCTTGGCTGAATACTCAGTTTCCGACGCTGTTGCCACCTATTACTTGTACATGAAATATGTGCATCCTTTCATCTTCTCTTTATGTACCATTCTGCCACTGGGCGGCGACGATGCCTTGCGAAAAGGTACGGGTACGTTGTGCGAGATGCTGTTGATGGTGCAGGCGTACCAAAAGGAGATCGTACTACCAAATAAGTACATTTCACCCCGGGAAGCTTTCTGGGATGGCCACCTTCTCGACTCAGAAACCTACGTTGGTGGTCATGTCGAGAGTATCGAGGCTGGTGTATTTCGAGCTGATATCCCGGTCGACTTTGCGGTTGATCCAAATGCCGTGGATGAGCTTCTACGAGATCTAGATGCTGCGCTCAAGTTCGTCATCACAGTCGAGGAGCAGAAGAAGCTGGAAGATGTGGAGAATTACGATGAAGTCAAAGAACAAATCGCGAAACGTCTGATGAAGTTGAAAGAGGCGCCAAATCGAAACGAGGCGCCTTTGATCTACCACCTCGATGTCGCTTCCATGTATCCGAACATTATGACCACTAACCGTCTCCAACCCGATTCTATGATCAACGAGTCCGATTGTGCAGCATGCGACTTCAACCGTCCGGGTAAGACTTGTGATCGACGTATGCCTTGGGCCTGGCGAGGAGAATACATTCCTGCGAAGCGCGATGAATACAACATGATCAGGAACACTTTAGAGAATGAGAAGTTCCCTGGAAAGTATCCAAATTCACCAATGCGGACCTTCCAAGACCTGAGCTTGGATGAGCAGGCTAGCTTGGTGAGAAAACGCCTGCAGTTGTATTCCCAGAAGGTTTACCACAAGATCCACGACTCTACCACCATTGTTCGGGAAGCGATCATCTGTCAGCGGGAGAATCCCTTTTACATCAACACGGTGCGAGATTTCCGTGATCGTCGTTATGATTACAAGGGGAAAGCCAAAGTGTGGAAGGGTAAGACGGAACAACTGAAGACTTCTGGTGCCGCGCCTAGTGAGGTGGATGCTGCTAAGAAGATGATTATTCTTTATGATTCCTTACAGCTCGCTCACAAAGTTATTCTGAACTCTTTCTACGGCTACGTCATGAGGAAAGGTTCACGATGGTATTCAATGGAAATGGCAGGTGTCACCTGTTTGACCGGCGCTACTATCATCCAACTTGCTCGTCAACTCGTAGAACGACTTGGGCGGCCGCTTGAGCTGGATACCGACGGTATCTGGTGTATGCTGCCAGCAACATTCCCCGAGAATTTCTCATTCAAACTCAAGAATGGAAAGAAGATGAACATATCGTATCCTTGCGTCATGTTAAATCATCTGGTACACGATCGCTTTACCAATCACCAGTACCAGACTCTTGTCGACGGGAAGACATTCAAGTACGAAACCCACAGCGACAACTCCATCTTTTTCGAGGTTGATGGTCCATACAAGGCCATGATTCTTCCCACTTCAAAGGAGGAGGACAAGAATCTGAAAAAGCGATATGCAGTCTTCAATGACGACGGCAGTCTTGCTGAACTGAAGGGTTTCGAAGTGAAGCGCCGTGGTGAGCTAAAGCTTATCAAGATCTTTCAACAACAAATCTTTAAATTTTTCTTGGACGGAAAAGATTTGACAGAATGCTACACTGCTGTCGCAAAGGTTGCGAATCGCTGGCTAGATGTGCTACATAGCAAGGGATCGACTCTGGCGGATGAAGAGCTCATGGAGCTAATTTCAGAAAACCGCAGTATGAGCAAGACGTTGGAGGAGTACGGGTCTCAAAAGTCGACGAGTATCACCACGGCAAGACGTCTGGCGGATTTCCTTGGTGAAGGCATGGTCAAGGACAAGGGCTTGAACTGCAAGTTTATCATCTGTGCCCGACCGAAGAATGCTCCTGTCACTGAACGTGCAGTGCCCGTTGCCATTTTCTCAGCAGACGAAGCCGTCAAAAGGACATACCTGAAGAAGTGGCTTAAGGAAGAGCCTGCTGATACTGACCCTCGAGCCCTCTTGGACTGGGACTATTACTTGGAAAGATTGGGCTCCGTGATTCAAAAGCTAATCACTATCCCGGCCGCGCTCCAGAAAGTTCGAAACCCGGTGCCAAGGGTTCCGCATCCAGACTGGCTGCAAAGGAGGATCAATGTCAAGGAGGACAAGATGAAGCAAAAGAAGTTAACAGACCTTTTCAGCAAGGGTCCGCTTGAGGACATCACCAATATCAAGGGCACGCGCCTTGAGGACCTGGAAGATTATGGCGCTAAACTGCTCAAGCCGAAGCCTGTCAATGCTATGATTGCCTCATCACAGCCGGCACCCACGGTTCAGAAGCGCAAATCGCCAGAGCCTGCCGAGTCAACCGATCCGATGGCCGCTCTACCAAAAGTCGTGCCCGATCCATCTGAAGACTACCCTGCCTTCCTGCAGTATCAGAAACAGAAATGGAAGCTTCAAAAACAAGCCCGCCTTCACAGAAAACAGCTTTTCGGAGACAGGAAGGGCATGACTGGCAGCAATATAGAGCTGACGTTCATGAAGCAAGCCCACATCACATTCACCAATACCTGGCAGCTACTGCAGCTTAGGGCAACAGATACACCTGGCATAGTAACTGCGTATGTTTTGATTGATGCGAAGATCCACGCATTGAAGATCAAGGTCCCTCGACAGCTTCTACTCAACCTCAAAAGCAAAGACCTTCCTGACGTCGAGATCGAGGGATGCGATGTGGAACAAGTCAACTACACTCTCCCCAATGGTCACCCTTCAACTCATCTATTCAAGCTCACCGTTGCTGAGGATCTGTACTTTCACGAGGCAGAGAAGTTCTCACTCTTGCTTAATCATCCTAGTGTCGAAGGTGTATATGAGAAACACATTCCTCTAAATATCAGGGCCGTCCTTCGACTGGGTAATCAGTGCATACTCGACCTGCAACAAGATGGTGTGCTCGGAAAGGGCCTTGACCAAGGCTTCGACCTCTCCGGCCTCAAGCGACCACTAAAGGCAAGGACATATTTAGAGTCCTCACCTCTCGCGTACATCTACATCTCACACATCACCGCTGGCGATCGGCAAATCTTTGGCTTATTCTCCACTACAAGTGATCAAGCACACGTCGTAATTCTGCAGAAGGGTCGAGACTCCGGCCAGGATCTTCCCAACGTCTCTAAGGTGTATCAGGATATGCTTAAGAAACGTGCAGAGGAGGCCGCAGGTACCAACTGGCAGGATTGCTTCAAATACCAAGACAAAATCAACTTCAAGGTCACACAGGTGACTACGCGCCGGAAAGCACACCTTGAGATAGGAGACATCGTGAAAAGAATGCGTAAGGATGAGTCACGGCCTCAGATGATGGTAATCCAGTCATCGCAGCGCAATCTTCTTATTCACGACGTGCCAGTCCTCGGCGAGTTCCCGGTTCTTCCACTCAAATATGACACCACAGATAGCTCGCTTCCACCACTAGGATGGCAAGCCATCGTTGCCCGTCGCCTGGTAGGACACTACCTTGGCCTCGGATCTTGGGTTCTCCATCTTACTGCCTTGGCACGATACGGCGATGTTCCGTTGTGCAATTTGGAGCGCGACGATCCGCGCTTCTTGATCGATGTGTCTTATGCTCGACGTCTTCAAGCTAACGGAGTAGTGTTGTGGTGGTCGCCAGGCCCTCGACCGGATCATGCTGGGTATGAGAAAGATGATATTCTTGGGCCACTGGACTCAGTCAAAATGCCCAACGTCAACAATCCTGGTACTTTTTCGTCTGTGTGCATTGACCTCGACGTTCGCAACCTAGCCATCAATACTATTCTGACTTCGTCTCTGATCAACGAGCTTGAGGGAGCTGATGCCATGTCCTTCAACCCTGGGGCAGATGGTTCAGAAATGCTTGCATCAGATAATTCTTTTGCTAACGCCGGTGTGCAAGTCTTGCGCGAGATGGTCAAGGCTTGGTGGACGGAAGCTTGCCGGGGCAACACGATGGCAGACGTTATGGTACAGCACCTAGTTCGGTGGGTGGAGAACCCCGATTCTTTCATGTACGACCGGGCGCTGCATTACTATGTGCAAATGATGTCCAGAAAGGCCTTCCAGCAGCTCATGGCCGATTTCCGTCGCGTGGGCTCGCAGGTCGTGTTTGCCAATGCCAATCGTTTGATCCTACAAACGACCAAAGCCGAGGTGGGCAGTGCATTTGCGTACAGTCAGTACATCATCAAGTCGATAAAGACGAAGCCACTGTTTCATTTTATCGATCTCGAGATCAAGGAATATTGGGATTACTTGGTTTGGTATGATGAATTCAACTACGGTGGTCGAGCGTGCGAAGAGGTGCTCGAGGTGGAGGACCAAAATCTGAAGACAATCATGCATTGGCAGATGGCTACATTCCTCCCCGTCAGGTTGCAGTCAACGTTCCAGGATTGGGTGATTGAGTTCATCCAGCTGATGCACAACCTCAAGCGTCCCCAAGCTGGAGACCCTAATTCTACGCCACGGTTAACGCAACTACCGAACCGAGACAAGCTTGGGGAGGAGGGCCAGATAATCTTGGGTAAAGCCTTCGAGAAGCCGCTCAAGAAGGCCATCATGGGTCTCATCAATCAACAAAAGCGAGAACTCCTTCATCCGGAATTGGCCGGGGATTACACCTTCCCATCCCTGCCTGGGTCTCATCTGAACCCCCAGAGCCCGATTCTTGAGCTTGTCAAATCGTTGATGCAGGTGCTATCACTTGACAAGAATATTACGCTGGAGGCACGGCTGTTGCGTAAAGAGCTGCTGGCGATGTTCGATATCCGGGAGTTCTCCAAGGAGGGCACGTTCACGAACCCTTCAGAGAGCTTGAAGTTGACACAAGTTTCATGCGACAGCTGCACTATGGCGCGAGATCTTGACTTCTGTCGAGACGAAGATCTGTTTGGAGAGGGCCAGAGCTGGCACTGCAGCTTCTGCGGCACGGAATATGACAGGATCGCGATTGAGGAGCGGCTGTTGTGCCTTGTGGAGAGCTGGGTCGTGGAATGGTCGGGGCAGGACCTCAAGTGCGGACGATGCGGTGCATTGCGGCTCAACGATTTCATGGAGCATTGCACATGCAGCGGAGAATGGAAAGAGGTCGTCTCGAAGGAGGCAATTGGGCGGAAGCTTGCGGTGATGAGGCGCGTGGCCAAGTTTTACGGGTTGAGGATGTTGGAGGATGTAGTGGAGGGTCTATACCAGAGTATGTAAGGGTCTCAAGAGCTGCGATGGTCATGCTTTTGGACTTGATTTTCTTTTCAGTATTTCGGCAGCATGACCCGGCGTCATTGGGGAGACAACAGCGCAGGATACGGCATAACAAGGTGTAAGTGTATGGGATAGCGCATTGGAGGGTTGCTTCTGGAATTATATGTAATAGTCGCTGTTCATCCGAATATATTGGCAGAGATATTTCGCAAGAGCACATTTTATGTAAGCGAGGCAGATTTATCGTGGTAGGCTTTCCCTTGCGCCCTTGTCCAGACGGATGACGAGAAGGGTGGTCCGCATAGGCCGCCGACGCCCACAGCCTCACACATGACAGCCAAGGAGAGGCAACCAACTCTCCCAAGTCGGCTGCCTAAGGATCACTACAGCGCCAACAGCAGCCCGCTGTGACACCGCGCGACCCCCCTGGTCGGCGGCCCCCAGCTGACCCCCAGGACTTTGGCACAGAGGGATCCTTGTCGTACTGCGTTCGACAGCGCTTTTCCCCTCAAAAGTGTCGGAGCGCGCGTATTTTGGGAAATATGCCTTGTTCATTCTTCTTTTCCAACTCTTTTTTTCTTCTTCTCTCTCTCTTACTGTCCTGCGAAATTTGCTCACTTTTCCTCACATTCGGAGCTGTCTTTTGACCTTCAGCACGGGAGGCTCCACTACACAGAGCGCGCGCCGGCATACCTACCGATGCGCTTCCCACTGCCGGTAGCAATCATGCCACGGGCGGGCCAGCCACAGCCGACGCCCGGCCCCACCACGCGCCGAATCGCTCCTCCCCTCTCTCTGCCATGGCTCGAGAGCGACGACCCGGCCCTCGGCGTCACACTGCCCTACGATCATCGCAACAAGCAGAGGCATAAGGGGCACGCGGGCCCCGCCGACCTCTTCCCTTCCTCCTCCTGGGGTTTCGACGACCCCGGCATGCAGCCCTTCCCGGCGGATGTCTTCTTCCCGCCGGCTGTCAATGGAGACACTGCTTCGCCATCAAGTCCCCTACCTTCGAGGGCCAGGAGCACGGATAGCTTCGAGACATCCGCCTCCTCGACCACGGGCTCCCTGCTGTCCCCTGTTCAGACGGAGCGAAGCGAGCTCACCTCATTGATGAAGACCCGCTCCCGGGTTCCGAGCCCTCTTGCAGCCTCGGCGCCACCGCTGGTCTGTCTGGGACCCCAATGCCAGGCGTCCTTCCACTCGGAGCAAGAACTTGAGGCCCACGTCATGTCGGTCCATACGCACTCGTGCAACTGGGCCGGATGCAGCCACCCGAGCTTCGCGTCGCGGGAAGGCCTCATCTGGCACGTCAAGAGCGACCACCTCCTCGTCTGCCCCTGTCCAGGATGCCCTGAGGCGTCCTTCCAGAGCACTCGCCTGCTCAAAACACACATCTCCGTTGCGCATCCCGAGGTAAGGGATGCCGACATCAAGGACTGGCAGCTTCCCACGCCCGTCGTGGGCACTTCAGCAAACGCTGGCATCAGTGATGACAGTAAAGCTGCAGCAACTTCAAAGCGTCGCCTCCCAATGGAACAAAATGATACTACCGTGAATGCTAGCAAGAGAAAATGCCAAGAGCAGCTCAGGAGCGCTGTTGATAAGAAGACCAAGAGGATGGCCGGTAAGTCTTTTCATGAAATCCAACTTGAGCCCCATCATGACCTAAACAACCTTGTCGTGGCTCTCCTCGCCCTGTGTCAACTCATTCATGCTGAGACTGACCACAGGTACCCCTAAAAGCGCCGACAGCCCAACCGACTTGGTTCGCAACCGTGCCAGCAGATACTTAGAGACGGCTAGTTTCCCCATGGTCTTTGAGCACGCCGTGCTCCCATTCCTCGCCGAGTTCATGCCCGCATGGTCCGGCCCGGAGCACGTCATCAGCGTCACCCGTGGCAGGACGCCGCAGGCGCGACGCATCTCCATCATGACGAAGAACAGGATATCCCGGGCCAAAAAGGTCATGATTGCGGGCCATGTAGTTGACCTGCTGCCCGATAACTACCGTCGCACCGTTTCTTTTGTCTTCTCGGAGGGCAAGGTCGAGCGTTGTGTTTGGGCTAGAGGCCTAAGCAGAGACCACCCCGATGACATCTGCCCGGCCAGAAACCCCTATTGTTTCGCAGAGCCTCGCATGGGAGATAGTATCGGCATTCCAGGCAGCAACGTATGCGACGAAAGCACCGCTACACTGGGGCCCTGTCTGAATGTGGGTGGCGGAAGTTTTTGGCTTGGAAATTTCCATCCGTTCCTGGAAGCGTACCAGAATTACCACCCGGTTCAGATCGAGCACCCTTCGCCACAGGACCGTATCCGCTGCCTGAACGAGGCTCATGATGCCATCACACCCGGTGATAACTTTAGGTTGGGAAAGCTCGGCGTTACATCCGGGCTCAATCTCAAGACTACGCGCATTTCCCACGACCCGTACTGGGAGGACAATGGCAAGGACAAGCCACTGGTTGTGATGGATTGGGTCCTCATCTCTACAGACAGCGGACAGGCCAACATGCTGCGTCGGTTCCCGTCGGAGACTCAGCCACTTTACAAGGAGCCTATCATCACGTCTGTGTCCGCCGTCATGCCCGGCGCCCCGGTCGTTTCTAGCGGCCGCACCTCTGGCTATCAGCGCGGACAAATCTGCGAGATTCCTGCGTACGTCAGTGGTGAGGAAAACGGCACGCAAAAGGCGACCAGAGAGTGGTTTGTTGAGGAGCCGTTTCCCTGCGACAACGAAGAGGCTTGGATACGCGGCGGTATTGGTGTTGAGGGCGATAGCGGCGCCGCCATCATCGATGCCGAAACCAACTGCCTCGTCGGTCAGCTCTGGGGCCGAAACCGCTACTGGGGACCTGGTCCTCGGCAGACATTCTTCACGCCCATCGCCGACATCTTCGACGACATCCAGGAGAAGTGCGGGCAGCAGACCCGGCCGCAGCTTCCGCAGCTGCGAGACGACGCGGACCGCTATGCTGTCTACCCTTCCTGCCGGCAGTGCTACGATCTGCGAACCTACCTGGACAGCCGGCGAAGCTCGCGACTCTCGCTGCAGAGCATGATCATGGGTAGGGGGGATGCGGATCAGGATCAGACATCGATTGAGGCCAATTCGGAGCTAGCTACGCCGCGGGAGGCGCGGGACTATCCACGCTACCTGGGCATCGAGGAGATAGGCTCCTCGTTCAACACCGTCCTCTCCCCTTGGCCGCTGTCTGCCAACAGCCCCGGCACGCCCGTCATTGCGGACATGAAGAGCCCCTACGCGCTGAACATGGACGCCGAGGATCTTTATGATCACGACGCTGGGGCCGCTGGTCCGTCGAGGTCTGGGAAGCGAGCCGCACATTGGCCGGTTCCGCCAGAGGACACGGCCGGCTCGCATGCTGAGCGCACAAAGAGACAGAGAGCAGGCGGCTGAGCTTAACCAGCAAAACCAGCTCTGGCCATCTTCTTTGCACGGGCATCTCGCCTATTATGATTTGCGCGCGAGCCCTTGTTCGCCTCCTTGTTCCGTCGCGCAGACTCGGTCTCCTTTTCGCCCGTCGGCCCTGCGACACTTCCACCCCTCCCTCGCCCGCGACCACCACGGCCACGGCCCCGTCCGCCCCTTCCGCCGCGAGCATTGTTCCCATCCCGGTCGTTGTCCTCGGCCCCGGAGCCTGGCGCGCTGGCCCTCCATGAGGTCCGGTCAACTTGCTCCTGCTGGCCGCTGAATGCGTACTTGGCCTGCAGCTTCCTCTGCTGCTGGGGGTTCCTGGTGAGCATGACGGCCCATCCCTCGAGGGCCTCGTCCGCCATGCCCGTCTCCTTGCGTAGGGTGTCTCTCGCTGGGCCGCGCCTCGTGGCGGCGTCCCTGTCGAAGACCTTGGCGTCCATCTGCCACGCGCGGAAGAGCACCTCCTCGGTCTGATTGCTCACGCCGTCGGCCTCTTGGTTCGAGGCATCCACGGTGCCGCCCACGTCAGCAGCATCATAGGTGTCGTCGCGCTCGTCGTCATCAGAGTCGAAAGCAGCCAGAGCCGACAGGATGGCGGCCTTGTTTGGCGCTTCTGACTTGTCCTGCAGCAGCTGATCTGCAGTCTTTCCTGGCTTCTTTCCAAATGAGAATTTGGACGTGTCGACCGCCAAGCGGTCAAACTCATCGTCATCAAACCGGTTATGGCGTGTAGGTGGTAACGGAGGCGTAGATCGTGGGGCCAAATTGGAATGTGTAGGTATAGACTGTGTAGATCTGTAGCTTGTCAGTCTTTGCAACGCGAAACTTGCTGCCATGGATGGGCACTGTTACGAACAAGGGCTCTGAGCGGTCAGCCGTGGCAAGATGACTCGGCAGTGTCTCACTCAGCAGGTTGGCAACAACTTGTTCGGTATCGTCCCCGTACTCGTCTAGGCATTTCGAGACGAAGCCAGCTCCTAGATCCGGGAAGAGGTCTTGGATGAGGGCAATTTGACTCATCCGATGAATATGCATCTCTGCTTGGGCTTCTTCTCCACTTTCCTTGCCCTTTCCCTTGTCCACCCTCCTCTTGACCAACCGCTTGGGACGGACCATAGGTCCTTTCCTGTAGACCTCCAATGCATTAATGCGCTTCTTGAGGTTCTCCGAGGCTGCCCCGGAGGCCTCGGCTCTGCGAAGCAGCAGCTTCAGGATTGGTGTCGTCGTGATGAGCTCCGGCACCAGAGAGTCGTTGGCGTTGGTAGGTCCCTGCTTGTGAGCATCGGCCGCGGCCTTCATACTGTAGAGCTGGTCGCTCAGCATCGCCCACTTGGGCGGTTCCACGGCCGTCAGGCCGACCAGGCACAGGTACGTGGTCGTCACGATGGCCTTGCGCAGAGGCGGGTTCATTACCCGGAAGCACACGACGAGCCCGTCGAAAAAGTCGGATCCGGCGAGGAAGAGCGTGCAAGCGTGGGGGGAGACGTGGAGGATGTGGTTGAGGCGGATGAGATGCGACTCGACGAGCTTCAGGTCGCCCCTGATGCCGGCATCTAGGTGGGGTATGAGAAGCTTCTTGACGGGCGTCAAGGACGCTTCGGCGGCGGAGGCATGGTTCTCAAATAATGAGGCTATCGCAGGCGCCGCATGCTTCTTCGAGAAGGCCTTGGCAAAGTTGGCCAAGAAGTCAAACTCCAGGAGCGCCGGTGGCGGTGACAGCTTCAGCAGGCGCGCCGCGAGCTGATACACGGCCTTGAGCAAAGCCGCCGAGTGCGCCGTGGGGTTAGGAACACTGGAAGCGGCAACGTCCTCGGTAAACGTTGCCACGAAGACGGCGATGGATTCATCCTGTTTCGACCGTTTCAAGAACTCGGCATCGGCGAGGCTCAACCAGGCCGTCGAGAGCGCAGTCCAGGCATCAACCAGAGCATCCCATTCCCGAGCACTCAGTTGCTGCCGCCATGCCTGCTTGGGGAAGGGTGCGACCGGCGGTAGGCTGGCCATGAACAATAAATATATATATATATATATATATATATAAAGTGAAAAGGAAAAATAGAGTGACGGGCTGTTCACGACGCAACAAGCATGAGGAAATAAGAGAAAATT
>PXOD01000599.1:0-13765 GCA_003012165.1 Paramyrothecium roridum
GAGACCTGGCCCTACGGATCTCACCTGAGCAAACAAGCTTGTCAGAGGGAATAATTACAATACAAGGCGGGTCGGGCACCTTGGCTTACGAATTCCGTCTCACAAAAGCTTGTACAACGCGGTGTGGCAGTCGCGTGTTACAATTTGCTGCTGACAAAGGCCTGAATACCTACGCTTCGTCCGCAAAATTTGGATTGAAAACCTCGACATCTCCTTTTTTTTTTTTTTTTTTTTTTTTGTTCTTTCCCGAGCTCTCGCGAGTTCTGCTGACTTTGCTCGATGCTCAACCTCGAACAAGCAGGATGCCGTTGGGCTTACTGAGAAACTCCATTGCGTAAGGGACTCAAAAAATCAGAGGCGCCTGTTGGGGATCAGTCAGCCCGACGACTTTGCCTGACCTCGGCTAAAACACCAGCACCAAGTGGTCTCTATTTCAGGAGGCAGGGAATGCCAGGTTACTGATCATGAACACAGTGCCGTGAACTTCCCTGACCGAGAGCAACAGGAAGCGGAGCCGAGACCCTGCTCGGTCGAGGCGTGGCGCTCGCGGAAGCGCTTCGCTCTGCTCAAATCGGCCCTACCACCAAAGATTTCGTTGCAGTCACCATGGCGGCCTCATACGATTGACCCATACCTGAGAGAACTTCCAGCTCGATACGCGAAAGGAGTGTTCAAATGAAGCAACAAGTGTGCCGTGGTAAAGGGATAAACAACCATACTTCCAAATCGTGGCACGAACCCAACCAGTTTATCGTTGCGGAATGCTCGCCGCAATGTTCATGTACACCTTGAACCATAGCACGAATCTCCAGCTACTGAACACAACAGAAGACGTGCGAAATCCGCAAATGTGTACACCGCATTGACGAGCCCACGCGAGCGATGGCGCGTGTTCAATCAAATTGCCGAAGAAATCAACAGGCGGGAAATCAAACAAGCTCAGGTGGTAATAAGCTTTAGCTCGATTCAGCTTGTATGCAAATGCAACGCTCCCGTCCCGCCTTGCCATCCGTTCCTGCAGAAGACGCAAGAACAAGGATCCACGTGGTCCACTTGTATCTGGATCGACCAGACACTAGGCTTGCAAGGACCAATCAGCCGGCCCACCTTGTCGAGCCCCCTACTGCATCACGTCCATACCAGCCAGACTAGGAAAGTCTTGTGTAAATTGGCAATCAATCAACCGCCTCGAGTGTGGCTGCAAGCTAGGACATTGGTTGACTAGAGCTCGATTGGCGCCTTTTTCAATGGGGAACATTTGCCCCTACAAATGCAAATTTCGCCTACCTGTCGATTGGTTTGGGTGCCGGACAAGTCAGTGAGAAGAGATGCCTCGTCTGAGGGTAAGACATATATGCCGGCCTTCGGGAGGGTGACCTGGAACCATTTTCAAGAACCTGCCCTTGCGCACCTAGCGCGGTCGCAGGCCACGCTTTTTTCCCTGAAAAGGATATGGTCCAAGCCGGGGTGGAAAAGCAACGGGGCTGGCTGACCTGTGCCGGTCACTGTTTATGTGTGTCTAATTGCTGCCAGCCCGCGTGCAGCGTTTTGAAAACTGCTCTGAGCATGGCAAGGCGCCGTGCACCTCCACATTTGAACGGACCTTGTCCAAAAGGGGGGTCCCGTCATTTCGTTTGTGTCGTCCCTGGCGTGGGGATTGGCTGCCGCATTGCCAGGGGCAGTTGAGATGCAGGGCTTGATTGGTGCCGTGCCCCATGCAGACCAGATGAGTCCAAACCCCCCGGCGTCACATCTTGTCGGCGTCTGGGCCAACCTGTGGAGTTGGAACAGGAGCAGGTCCATGTCCTATTTTCCCTCATTCTGCCGGCGGGTTGCAGGTGGATATTGTCCTCTAACCAGCCCAATGTCACTCGCTTCTTGTTCCTCTCTTGTTGCATCGTCAAACCTCTGGTAGTTGCGCGTTGCTGTCGACGAGCCCATCGTCTGGCGCCCGCCATTGTCGCTCATTACCGTTTGTGCCTCTTGGACACGAACATTACACTCGTTTATCGACCTATTCGCCTAGTGCGTCCCACGATCTTTACGCCGATCTATCATTTCCACAGCGCCTTTGGTCTTCAAGACTATCGTTGAATTCAACTCTCATTCTTTCCAGCCAAGATGATTATCTCGACTATCCAAGCCGTCCTCGGTACGGCTGTTCTGCTCTCCTCACCAGTTGTTGCTAGCCATCAGCATTTTCACGGGCATGCCCAACGACACGAGCATGGCCACACCCACCAACCCAAGGATCTACTTGCTCATGCGAAGCGCGGAGGACAATGCCAATTCCCAACCGACGACCCTAACCTTGTCGCTGTCACCCCGGATGCGAAGAATGCAGGTTGGGCAATGAGCCCTGACCAGGAATGCAAGCCGGGCAGCTATTGCCCCTTTGCTTGCAAGCCAGGCATGGTAATGGCGCAGTGGGAACCAGGCTCGACATTTACCTATCCCTCGTCAATGGTGCGTCTCGCTTTTCCGAAACGACAGGAAACCCATGTGACTAATAACTTCTCAGAATGGTGGGCTGTATTGCGATGAAGACGGCAAGATAAGCAAGCCATTCCCCAAAAAGCCGAACTGCGTTGAAGGTACCGGTACCGTTAAGGCTGTCAACAAGTGCAGCGGCAAGATGTCCTGGTGTCAGACCGTTCTTCCCGGAAATGAGGCTATGCTCATCCCGACATTGGTTGACTCGAGCGCCGTGATTGCAGTGCCTGATCCCAGCTACTGGCAGTCGACCGCTGCACAGTGAGTTAATATCTCTGCCTTCTCAGAAGGACGTGCCATGCTAATATAGCACCTAGCTTCTATGTCAACCCTCCCGGTGTAGGTGAAGAGGGCTGCATATGGGGCGACGATAAGAGCCCTGTCGGCAATTGGAGCCCCTACGTCGCCGGTACCAATACTGATGGCAACGGCCAGACTTTTGTCAAAATTGGTTGGAACCCCATCTGGGAAGGCTCTGGTCTGAAGAGCAGCATCCCCGACTTCGGCATCAAGGTGGAATGTCCCAACGGCGGCTGCAATGGTTTGCCATGTAGCATTGACCCATCCAGCGGCTCTGGCTCTGTCGAAAGCAGCCTCTCCGCCAAGGGAGCTGGTGGTTCCAGTTTCTGCGTAGTCACAGTCTCAAAGGGAAGCACGGCTCAGATTGTCGCATATGAATTGGGATCTGGCAACTCGGACTCGGACTCGGACTCAGACTCAGATTCGGACTCCGGATTCGGTATCAAGAGCCAGGAGGACGACGACGAGGAAGAAGAGGAGGAGAAGGTAGAGCCTACTCCAGAGCCAGAGACAACGACTAGTGCAGAGCCCACCACTTCTTCATCCTCGACAACATCCACTACTCCCACTCCCACGCCTACAACAACAAGCGAGTCCACGACTTCAAGCGCTGAACCCACTTCTACTTGGACTCCTCCTGAGCCGACCCCTACTCCTAAGAAGAAGACGACAACGAAAGCACGCCCCACTCTGCAGCCTGGTATCTTTCATGAGAACGGCACCTCTACATCAGATCAGAAGCACAGTTCGACCGATACAGAGGAGCCAGCCGAAGCCGAAACTGACGCTGCCCCCACAACGTCTGATGACAAGGATGGCGGGGCTGGCCGACGTCAAGGCAATGCCGCTGTGGCGGGTCTCGTTGTCGCATTCATCGCCGCAGCATGCTTTTTCTAAGCGGCTGTAAGCAAATCACGTCATGACACTTTTGACTTGAGCGGCCTCCAAGGCCAGGCTGCTATTTTCTCCCCGCATACTACGGTTCAAGCTAAGCCAGGACGTTTTGAAAATTATAGGCATTGTCAATATGCCTTTTAAACTTTTTGCCCTAAATCCCATACATGGCATACGCCGGACATGAAAATTTCTTCACTACATATTTACATATTTGCCCACCAAGGGCAGTTTCGTCTTTGGCTGCGGTGCTCAGGCGCATATGAAGCGTGGCACATCTTAGGCTTTGAGAGGAGGGCTTTATTTCAAAACTCGTTAGGGTTTCTTGCCGCCTGCGGCATACTTTTGTCCTTTCACCATCGATACCCTTAAGCACTGGGGAGGTTTGGAGTTTTCAGCGGACGCATACCGAGAACGAAGGTAACGGTTGGATGGTTGTGCATGATCGGGCAAGTTTTCGAAGTGATTATGACACTTCGCTTCGTTTCACATATCTCCACGTTCTCGTGTACGTTTTTTTCTCAAAAGTGACGCTGGTGAGCTAGTGTCGGCTCGTGTTCTTACAGAGAAGATAGGTAGCTAGCTAGGAAGGCGTTAATGACGGCGCAATTAACTTCCGATACTTAATTTATATTCTAATGTTTTATGATGGACAAATCGCATTTTGACTCTGTTACTTGAGGCAGTCGTCAGATATAGTGGGTGAGTCAGGAAGCTATTGCTTGAACTCATGCCTTAACCCAGCCGGGCACTTCATCCAGGTCAAATCCTTCCTCGTATCTCCGTTCACGGATGGTTTGCCAAACATTCGGCCAACCGGCCAGCAAAGGGCTACCTTTCGCCTTGGCACCAATGATAGCAAATCTTCCCTGGCCATGCGCAACGAAACCGTGCATCAAGCCTTGCTGAATTAGACTGGCCACTACCATCTCAACGTCTTCTAGAGACACGTCGGCATTGCCCCAAACAAGGCCCTCGTTCGGCCGTAACCGCTGCGGTCCCTGTGGAGGCGGGACTAGCGTGGATGAGCCAGCAGGTGCAGCCGAGGTTGCGCTTGAAGGCACCCATCCTTCCAGGCGTTTTTGGAGATAGTGCGCCGTGGTGTGCAGGTCTGCTAGGTCAAGAGTTGCAGCCTTTCTCGAAGAAGAGTCGGTAGGAGGAACATATGTCAGTAAGAAGGTCTTGCGGCTAAGAGCCCGCCACAACAGGGGCCGGAGGCGATGTGTCAATGATAATAAAAGGCCCTTTTCGAATAGCCAGCTTTCATGGATGGCTAGATGCCTTTGAAATTGGACGAAGTCTCCGCTCCGGATAGCCTGACAAAGCGGCGAGAAGACTGAATTTAGCGACTGTGCCTCGGGCCGTTGGAGAAGTGCATCCGAGGGGAATCGACCAAGCAGGATGTTGCATGGGATGAGGTAGGTGAGGATGTTGGTTCGATGAGACACAAGCTGGGTAGGTGTCTGGAGATAGGCCTGCTCGAGGCATAAAGCTGATCGTTGGTAATGCGAATTGGAGAAGTTGAAGCGGCCGAGATAGTAGAGAAATGTTACCCGCTGAGCGGCAGGATAGAGGGACAAAGGAGGGGAAATGGTTTCAATATTGACAAAGATCATCTTTGCCAATTGCGTTCTTCGGCACTATATGCAATAGATTAGTTGCCAGTTCTCATCTTAGGACAATGGCGGTGCTATGCCGAGGTGGTGAGACCCACCGCGAAGAGTAGCTTCAGGACGAGATTGGCGAACATGTACACGCCGACCTTCTTGCCCTCGGGTTTACTGTAACGGCCGCTGGAGCGATCCGTCAGGCAAGTGGTGAAGATCTTCTGGATGATCTCGGCGGATGACTCGGCAATCGACTTGCGATTGTCCTCGTCGCCGGAGCGGAGGCGTCGCGTCAGGTCTGGCCGACGATGAAGCATCATGGTGAGGCGAGCGAGAGTCTCGGACAGGGACATGCTCGTTCCCAGTAGCATGGAGCCATATGTGGGATGGGCAAACGCCGTAGCGCAGGAGCTATATGCCACCTGCGTTAGTCGAAAGTTGATGATGTGATTACTGGGTACCTCCATTCGCGGCAAGGTAGCGAGCTTGGGAAGAATGTGCAGAGGGTTGCACGGTAAGACGGGACTCACTTGACCAACCCACTGAGCAGCTCATGCGCGCCTAGCAGATCATCGTAATTTACGTCTCTCCAGAAGATGAGGTAGTCCCTCATGAAGGCGATCAGGCCCGGCCACACAGTTGCCTGACCCTCAGACACATCGTCGTCCTGTGGTAAACAGGCGTCCAGCCGCTGCTCGATGGTTTTCGTCTGGCGGTACTGGGTCCGCAGCTCGGCCGCGAGGTCATGGTACTGCTTGGGTGAGCCCGGCTCGACCTGGAGCCACGCCTTCAGCTCATCGCCGCTCTGCTTGCGAACCTGATCCCGTATCTGGAGGAGGAACTGGTTGACGAGGGACATGGCGGAGTTGGGGGAGATGTGGTGGAGGGAAAGTACAGGGTAGCGGATGCAGCCAGGTGAGAGGGATGAGGCAGGCCAAGTTTGACGTGTGGTATAGCTCCTATGACACGCGCAGGAATCATTCACGGGTGGAGGTACACAATTGAGAAATGCCATAGACTATTTGCTCTTGGTATTATTTCCCACTCTACTGCTACTCCTCGGCAAGGATCAATCTCTTGAGCGTGTGATTTCTGTGCAAGGCACGACATTCGTACCTATGACTGAACAGGAAGCTTTCACCCTTTTGCAGGTACTTGCCATGCAGTAGTAATGTGCCCAAAAAATAAGGTAGCTTATCGACCAGCACGGACCTCAGCTCCCGCCTTTGAGACAGCATCAAAGTGGTACCTTAGTCTGAATGTGCAGACCCTTTGTCATTGATGCATCAATGCTTCTCACTCGCCAAGAGGTATTGACATTCATTGAACTCATTAAATACGGCTGATCATGGTGCTATTTACACAAAACTCCGCACACGGGGGCCCCCTCCAAAACATGACACGCTTTTAATAGGACTCTACACAGACTCAACCCTCTGGACAACGAGGGCGGTGGCTGCTCCACCGCCGTTGCAGATGGCAGCAACGCCGTACTCGCCGGGCTTGAGCTGATGCAGCAGCGTCGTCAAGATACGCGATCCCGAACTGCCCAGGGCGTGGCCCAGGGAAATTGCGCCACCGAGGGGATTCACCTTGGCGCCCTCCAAGCCCAGAATCTTCGAATTGGCCAGGATGACGCTGGCGAAGGCCTCGTTGAACTCCCAGATAGCGACCTGATCCTTGGTGATACCGGCGCGCTCCAGCGCGATGGGCACAGCCTTGGCTGGCGCGACGGGGAAATCTATAGGGGCCATGGCAGCATCGGCGTAGCCGCAGATCTTGGCTAGGACCCGCGATCCGCTGCCGTACTCCTGAGCGATCGCCTTGCTGCCCAGCACGAGAGCGCTGGCTCCGTCATTCAGCGTCGATGAGTTGGCTGCGGTGACAGTGCCAGTTCCGTCGCGAACGAATGCAGGCTTCAAGGTTGGCACCTTCTCGAACTTGATATCCATGAACCCCTCGTCTGTGTCGATAACCTTGTCACCCTTCCTGCTAGAGACGGTGACAGGGGCGATTTCCTCGGCAAAGGCCTTGTCGGCCCAAGCCTTCTGAGCGTTTCTGTAGGACTGAATAGCGTACTCGTCCTGTTGCTCTCTCGTGATGCCGTGGGTCTTGACGGTGTTCTCGGCACAGTTACCCATGTGGAATTGGTCGTAAACATCGGTAAGTCCGTCCTTGATCAGGCCATCTTCCATCTTGACATGTCCGAATGCCGGCAGGCCACTGGCACGTGGCACGTAGTAAGGGACTTGCGACATGTTTTCCATACCGCCGGCGATCTGGGCCTCTGACAAGCCCATTTGGATGTTCTGGGCGGCGAAGATGACTGACTTGAGGCCGGAGGCGCAGACCTTGTTGATTGTGATAGCTTCGATCGATTCGGGGAGGCCAGCAAAGATAGCAGCCTGGCGAGCCGGCGCCTGACCAACGTTGCCCTGAAGGACATTGCCCATGTACACATCGGTGATCTTCTCCACGGGGACCTTGGACTTCTCGACAGCAGCCTTGATGGCGGTTGCGCCAAGCTTGGGCGCGGACACAGAAACGAACGAGCCGTTGAACTGCGCGGAACGGTAAGCAAACGAACAAAAGCAGGCGACAAAGCATGGCAAGTAGAGCTGACCTTGGCAGTGGGTGTTCTCGCGGCGCTCAGAATGTAAGCATCCTGCAGCTCTTTGCGAAGGGCGGCGCTGGTAGCGAAGTGGCGAGCCGACTTCACATGCCTGGCGACTTGGCTGGGCAGCCTGGAGGAGCGGAAGTGTGCGATGGGCATGTTGATTGCAACGATTGGCACCGAAATAGCAAGTCCTACGGTGTTGAAGAAATACGAAGTAAGAGCAAGCGAGAAGCGAAACGATTGCAAACCCCGGCTATGGATAAAAGGAAGCGGAAGGACAGTCGGATAGTGACGGACCGGTAGATTGAAGCTCCCCGGTTCGGTCTGCCTCGGCTTAATGGATGTACGAACCGATGGGTAGATTTACCTTACTGCCGGAGCATCTGGGGTGGGCTGCGGGGTTGCTGGTACGAGCTGAGAGGTACAGAGCCAGCTGGCTTGGGGGTTGCTCCGAATCGTACTTGTGGAGGATTACCATGCAGAAGTGTCGGAGCATGCCCATGAGCCGAGCATTATTACTGTGCGCTTACTGCAGTGCTTCGCCAACCAGTCCACCTTCTTCCTTTTCCCATTTCTCTTCTCTTATTTGCATCTCGCTTCTGTGCCGCAGCAAGCATGTGATCCATACGAATCTCGCCGCAATCAGTATTAGTAAACACGGCCCCAGCCGGACCGGAATGGGGACCCTACGTAAGGTCACGTGGCCCCTGGACCTGGTGGTCAGCGGCAATGATTGGCTGCTGCAGACATAGTCGGCCTGATTGGTAGTTACTCACCCAGCTTTGGCGTGGGACAGTCCTGATCAGGGTGGCTACGAAGGCGACATCGAGCAAAACCTCTTTGTCTCATATCATCCAGCTTACGATATAACCCGCCGAAGACGAGGAGCCGGATCTCTTGTTTCTCATTTCGCACATAAAGTTACCCGTCGTGCCACCGGTTTTCTTGGTGCTTTCTTGCCGGGACCGACTCCGCACGCTTCTCACGCGTCTCGCTTCGTTTGTGATCCGATCAACGATTCGCCCGATACCATGTCTACCGCCGCTCGCCGTCGCTTGATGCGCGACTTCAAGGTGGGTTTTCAGATTTACCCTCGTCGAGTTCGACGGAATTCATCTCACTGACAAATTGTCAGCGCATGCAAACTGACCCTCCCGCTGGCGTCTCCGCCTCTCCTGTCCCCGACAACGTCATGACATGGTATGTCTGTTACCACGTCGGACTCGACGGCCAAGACGAGCCTCCGTCGCCGAACCTGTAGCTCATAATCTCGACCTAGGAATGCTGTCATCATCGGACCCGCCGATACCCCATTTGAGGACGGAACTTTCAGACTGGTGATGCAGTTTGAGGAACAGTACCCAAACAAACCGCCGCAGGTCAAATTCATCAGCCAAATGTTCCACCCGAACGTATATGCGACGGGTGAACTCTGCCTCGACATTCTGCAGAACCGATGGAGCCCCACGTACGATGTAGCTGCCGTGCTTACCAGCATTCAGAGGTTGGTGGTCGAAAATGGGTAGCACAACCAAGATACGTGCTGACAGTCTGCCAACAGCTTGCTTAACGACCCCAACACTGGATCACCGGCTAACGTTGAGGCCTCCAACCTCTACAAGGACAACCGCAAGGAGTACACCAAGCGAGTCAGGGAGACGGTTGAGAAGAGCTGGGAAGACTAACCAACAACATGTACATTGATCACTGGCAGATGCTAGAGGCATCGACGGCGACAACCTTGGGTGCCAGGCGGGGTCCTGTTCCATCCCGAAGACCGGACCGCGCACACAGAGGAGTAGATGCAAAGCATGACAGGAGCTCGGGATTCTATTACAGGCGTTGGGGTGCGTGGTGTTTTGGCTGACTATACCAGTGGATCCCATACCTACCTTACATATCTCTTTATTAGCAGGTTGTTCAACTCAGTTAGTTCCAGAATAGCGTGGCTGTTCGTTATACATTCCATCTCAAATGTGTCTCCTGCATTGACAATGTTAAAAATGCATAATTTCCATCATCTTGACCGTCGCGTGGTAAGATTAGATCAAGCGGGGCCCGAAAACAACCAAGACCAGTCCATTTTGCCAATTGCCATATGATACCCTAGGTAAGGTATCTAAGCCAAAAGTATGTTTTTTTGCTTTCTTGTGGTATCACATACAATCGATGGGTACCTCGGGAAAGACCCTTGATCGGGAGTCGCTACACGGGCCAACCGCTTCGACCAAAGGTTCAGTAAAGGTGCTGTACTAAGATGATGGTGGTCGGCCTCGAAATGCTGGTTGAAGGCATTCCCGAGACGGTACCTCATTTCCCGAAAGAGGTACTGGTAAGGGAACCACTGGATAGCCAGCCCAAGGCATGTGCGTGAAGTGTCGCTATGTACCCTGCTTGCTCGGCCTGGTTGCGGGAAGTAGCCCTGCCTTCCCAAGGAGGGGCACTGAAAGCGGGAGCCCAGCAGTATGGACAAGCCAAGCACCATACCTGAAATGAAGTACGGCCAGGTACAAGTGCCTGAGGGGTCCGTCCCCCACGCGAAACAACTGCAACTTCCTGCTAACAGCGCGTTTCCCCTTGGATACACCTCTACGCCCGGTTTTCTCCCCAACGTCCCGACAAGAAGCACATTCACACGGCCAAGCGAGCCTCTCGCCGTCAATCCCATCCTAGCGTAAGGGCGCAGGCGTGCTTTCCTGTTCCTCTCTTCCGGACGGCGTGTCACCGGGACTTGGCTCGAGCTCGGTATTAGCGGTGCGGTGCCTCGTTCCACCCCTGACCGTCGACTTGGCCGCATACCGCACCTCATGACAACATCCGCCGAGTAGTACCAACCCCCCCAACCTGCCGGCCCTCCATGTCTGCCAACAGCATTAAGGTCGTCGCCCGATTCCGGCCCCAAAATAGGGTCGAGCTGGAGTCGGGCGGCAAGCCCATCGTCACGTTCGATTCCGAGGACTCATGCACAATCGAGGTAGGCTGCCGTTCCCTGCGTCGGCCCCGACCTTTGGCCCGTATGTAGGCGCCCGAGCTGACGATGTGTTACAGTCCAGGGAAGCCCAAGGGAGTTTCACGTTCGATAGGGTCTTTGACATGTCCTGCAAACAGCAGGACATTTTCGATTTTTCAATTCGCCCAACAGTCGACGATATCCTCAATGGCTACAACGGCACCGTCTTCGCCTATGGCCAGACCGGCGCTGGTAAATCCTACACCATGATGGGAACGAACATTGACGACGACGAGGGAAGAGGTGTCATTCCCCGCATTGTCGAGCAAATCTTCGCAAGCATCATGACGAGTCCCAGCACTATCGAATATACGGTACGCGTCAGCTACATGGAAATCTACATGGAGAGGATCCGAGATTTGCTGGCGCCACAGAACGACAATCTTCCCGTACACGAGGAGAAGAACCGCGGTGTTTACGTCAAGGGTCTCCTAGAAATTTACGTTTCAAGCGTTCAAGAGGTCTACGAGGTAATGCGAAGAGGAGGCAATGCACGTGCTGTGGCGGCGACGAACATGAACCAGGAATCGTCGCGTTCTCATTCCATCTTTGTCATCACAGTCAGCCAGAAGAACGTCGAGACGGGATCGGCGAAGAGTGGCCAGCTGTTCCTGGTGGATTTGGCTGGTAGTGAAAAGGTTGGCAAGACTGGTGCAAGTGGCCAGACCCTGGAGGAGGCCAAGAAGATCAACAAGAGTTTGAGTGCCCTGGGTATGGTCATCAACGCCTTGACCGATGGCAAATCTTCTCATGTTCCCTACCGTGATTCCAAGTTGACTCGTATCTTGCAAGAGTCGCTTGGTGGTAACAGTCGTACCACGCTTATTGTCAACTGCTCCCCAAGCAGCTACAACGACGCGGAAACCTTGGGCACCCTGAGATTCGGAACTCGTGCCAAATCTATCAAGAATAAGGCCAAGGTCAACGCAGAACTTAGCCCTGCCGAGCTCAAAGCCCTACTCAAGAAGGCGCAAAGTCAGGTTACGAGCTTTGAGAACTACATCTCAGGATTAGAAGGCGAGGTGCAGCTGTGGCGTGCTGGAGAATCTGTTCCCAAGGACAAATGGGCTACTCCCACTTCTGCTGATGCCGTTGCGGGCGTCAAGGCTGATGCTAGGGCACCTCGGCCTTCTACACCCTCACGACTAGCTGCCGAAAGCCGTTCAGAGACGCCCGTTACATCAGAGCGATCTGGCACACCAAGCTTACCGTTGGATAAGGACGAACGGGAAGAATTCTTGCGACGCGAGAATGAGCTCCAGGACCAGCTGGCAGAGAAGGAATCACAGGCTTCGGCAGTTGAAAAGCAACTTCGCGAAACGAAGGAGGAGCTTGCTTACCTGAAGGAGCACGATGCCAAAGTGGGCAAAGAGAACGAGCGGCTAACGACAGAGGGCAACGAATTCAAGATGCAGCTGGAACGACTGACGTTTGAGAGTAAGGAGGCACAAATTACCATGGACGCTTTGAAGGAGGCGAACTCAGAGCTGACTACAGAGCTGGATGAGGTCAAGCAGCAGCTCTTGGATGTCAAGATGAGCGCCAAGGATTCGGGGGCCGCCTTGGATGAGAAGGAAAAGAAAAAGGCCGAGAAGATGGCTCAGATGATGGCCGGGTTCGACCTCGGTGGAGATGTTTTCAGCGAGAATGAGCAGTCCATCAGTGAGGCCATCCAACAGATCGATGCCCTGCATGAGCAAAGCTCCCTTGGCGACCACATCGCACCCGATGAGTTCAAGGCTCTGCGTGCGCGGCTCGTCGAAACCCAAGGCATCGTTCGCCAAGCCGAGCTATCGATGTACAGCGCTTCATCCAACGATATGGATACCCGTCGCCGACAGGAACTGGAAGCCCGTTTGGAAGCCGTGCAGCAGGAATACGAGGATTTGCTGACTCGGAACCTGGGTGAGGCTGATGTTGAAGAAGTCAAGGCGAGACTAGAGAGTGCCTATGCCAACCGACAGACAACTCAGACGCAGTTGGTAGACGAGCTCAAGGCCGACATTGCTCAGAAAGCTTCGGAGAACACGAGGATGAAGACGCTCATCGAAGAGCTGCAGCACCGTGTCAAGAGTGGAGCGGGAGCCCCGATGGCTAATGGCAAGACCATCCAGCAGCAAATTGCGGAGTTCGATGTTATGAAGAAGAGCCTCATGCGAGATTTGCAGAACCGCTGCGAGCGCGTGGTTGAGCTCGAGATTTCGTTGGATGAGACCCGCGAGCAGTACAACAATGTTCTTCGCTCGTCTAATAACCGTGCCCAGCAGAAGAAGATGGCTTTCTTGGAGAGGAATTTAGAGCAGCTTACCCAGGTCCAGCGTCAGCTCGTCGAACAAAATTCGGCCCTGAAGAAGGAGGTGGCTATCGCCGAGCGAAAATTGATTGCGCGAAACGAACGAATCCAGAGCCTGGAAACACTGCTTCAAGACAGCCAAGAGAAGATGGCCGCTGCAAACCACAAGTAAGTTTCTCTCGTGTTTTGAGTGCACCGGCGACTCTTGTCAGCGAACTCAGGTCACTAACACCTATCACAGGTTCGAGGTACAACTCGCAGCCGTCAAGGAACGCCTGGAAGCTGCGAAGGCGGGCAGCACCCGCGGACTTGCGGCACCCAATGGTCTTACCTTTGCCAATGTCGGCAGCCGCATCGCAAAGCCCCTTCGCGGCGGAGGTGGCGACACGAACCCTCCAATTCCTTCTATTCAAGCTGTGCAGCAGAATGAAGGAAATGGCAACAAGCGAGCAAGCTGGTTCTTCAACAAATAATGGACACGCATGCATCGTGCTTTGCGTACGAATCGATGTGCCGCACTTCGTGTAGATCAGCGGGGGGGGGGGGGGGGG
>PXOD01000601.1:0-46586 GCA_003012165.1 Paramyrothecium roridum
AAAAAAATAAACGTGCTAGCATAGTACAGTAAATATTGGAATACTTCTTAATCTTTACGCAAGAAACAAAGCCTTCTCGGAAACGACTGAATGCTGCCAAACACTACATGTTTGGGCTAGATAGTGATTCATCGCGGTTCTGCATCGCATGAACACAAGTCAATTGCACCCTTCATTCACTCTCTTGGAGAGAAGTAGACACGACCTGCTCTAGTTTGTCAACAGCCCCTTGCAACTTGTAAATGCGCTGGTCTTGCGCGGCAATGCGAGCTTCTGCCTGCGCAACTCGCGATTCCAATGAGACTAGTCTGTCATGATTCGCAGTACCCGGTCGAGGTAGGCCAAGAGAAGTGTCGATCGACTGAATCATGTGCGGCTTCAAATGACCCGGTCTTGACGTAGCCACTGGATCACTATCGTCAATGGGTTCATGATTCACACGAGCCAGCAGATTGGGTACTTGGACCGGGTTGGAATTGGCATGGGGAGCTTGGGGCTCGGAGTCATGCTCGGATTTCAGATCAGGCACGGGCACCTCGAACCGATCCCAGGAATTTAACCAGCTGGGCTTCAGGTTTGTGCTGTCGTTGGGGTCCGTAACAAGTTTTGCAAGGTTTCCTGGATCGATAGTCCGAGCTATTTGGACGCCTTCGTCGTAGCAATTGTCCATCTTGCCCGGCCGTGGTGTGGCCCGCCATGTAGGGATTAATGACCAAGCTAGCTGTTGTTCTCACAGAAAAGGTGCGTCTTCGAATATTCTCCATTTGCATTATCAAACATTCATGCTTGATCATTAAAGATGGCACAATGCTTATGCTCGTTTGTATGATAATTTAGGTCGAACATCACTTTAGCAAAAAGATTCAGAGCTTCACAACAAGGATCAGAGATGCCGTAAAGTTCATGCGACTACACTGGATCCTGAACAATTACTCGACGCAATACGAACTAAGACCCGAAACTTGTCTTTTGTTTTGTCCCAGAAATCACCCGGTCAGAGAGAGATATCTGTCTAAATTTTACCCATGGCTCACTGCGACACCTTTTTTAGACGCAAAAGACGCGTCTAGCAACTGCCTGTTTGTTGCGAAGAACTCAGCCACGATCCAAGCCTGCTGTTTCTCCCCAGATGCGCGACTGATTGCTACGGCTTCATACCTCTCCGGCGTTCAGCTATGCGATTCGGAGACTGGCAAGCTGCAGAAGGTGTTCATTGGTGCTTTCCGTGGTTTTGTTTACCGAGCGGTCATATCAAAGACGTCGGCGGATTGCGGCCCTATCTTGGCTGCTTCCGACTACCAGAGTATCAAGCTCTGGGCAGTTGATACCTGCAAGCTGGTAAAGCGATAGTAGGAGCCACGAAGGGAGAAGCGCGAGAGGAAGATGGTGATAACACGCTAACGGAAACCGTGCACGGTTACATCACTGACATCAGTATTACAACGATTGGGGACAAAATAGCCGCAGTCGTTGATGGGGCTATCAACGTATGGAATGTAGCTGATACCCAACAAGTTTCTGTGTGGTTTGATAAGGAGACGGAAGTGCCTGTAGGATGTATCTGCTTCTCCACCAACGGCAATTTTCTAGCATCAACAGTTGGGGAAATTGCTACCATTTGGAATGTCAAGTCCGGACAGATCCTTAATCGACTGCCAGAGCGGGACGCGTCATCTGAAGAACCATCGACGGGGCATTCAGCAGCTATTCACACCCTAGCATTCTCACCCAACTCCGAATTCCTGGCAACAGGCTCCAAAGACAGAACGGCACGAATTTGGGCTGTAAGGACGGGCAAGTTGGTTGCAGTGTTAGCTTTCCATGCGGGCTCCGTCAATGATGTATCATTTTCTGCCGATGGCACCCGCCTAGCGACGGCGTCAGCAGATAAAAGCATCGCCATTTGGAAACAGACAACGCCGGGCTCTTGGAGTAGCGGAGAGGTGGTGAAGCGGCCAGAACAGGTCCTTCGTGGCCACAACTCCGATGTCTGGGCGGTCGCTTTTGCCCCCAACAGTGACCTTGTGTCAGGATCCTTTGATGGAGAACTTAGAGCCTGGGATACGAACCCGGCCACAGGAGAATGTCCACAAGAGGAGAATCCGTCCCCGACCAGCCTTGAGCTTTCCCCTGGACATCGAGAAGATGTGACATATGTGGCCATATCTCCAGATAACAACACAGTCGCCTCCGGATCGTCTGACGGCATGGTATGTCTCTGGGATGGTCGTACGGGCGCGGTGCGTCAGATCCTAAGCGAGCGCCATGACGGCGATGTAATAGGACTCGTCTTCTCACGGACAGCCAAGTACTTGGTTTCCGCGTCCATCGACAACTGTAGCTTTGTCTGGGAGCTGGGATCCACCGGATCGACCACGAAGCTCAAGTATACGCTTGACGGGCACGAGGACTGGCTGCGAGGTGTAGCGATTTCACCAGACGAGCATCTCGTGGCGACAGCGTCGGACAGCGGGACGGTCGGGCTATGGAATTTGGAGGCAGCCACTGAAACCGGCCAAGTGCCAGTCAGTAGGTTCAAGGGCCATTCTAATTACATATACAGCGTAGCCTTCTCGCACGATGGCATGCGTCTAGCATCCGCAGGCGACGATAGGCATGTTATGGTATGGAAGCTTGCCGAGCCGCAGACAGACAAAGAGAAACCAGATACGGATATGTCGGACGTACGCGTGCGCGAGTCCATCCGCGGCGTTGCCTTTACACCTGACGGCAGCAGTGTTCTCTCGGTCAGCTCACTTGGCACCGTGGTTGTGTGGCGTGTTGACGCACCCAACCGGGCGTGGTGTCGTCTTATATCGATCAAGACTACGTCGGCAGTCCGTTACGAACACTCACATCCATGCACTTTGATCCGCACCTTCCCAGCGTGTTGATGACCGACTTCGGCGCATGGCAGTATGATGTGAGTAGTGAAGTACTCCAGAAAGCGGAAAAGGGTCAAGCAGCATCTGTCCCTGCAGAAAGTGCCGAGTCCGATCTCGAACCCACCACATCCAACTCCTCTGTTATCCCCCTTTTGCAGAAGGTCCCGGATTCGGCTCCACTGACGCTGAGCGCGGACAGTAGAGGCATAATGTGGCGAGGAAAAATGGCAATTCAGATTCCCCGTCAATTTCGGCCGACTTCAACTTATTGCCCTTGTCGCGTGCAGGGCCACATTGCGGTGATTGGGTGCAACTCTGGCCAGGTGTTGATATTCCGGTTCTCTGAGGACGCAGAGCCCACTTTCAACTACTAAAGATATGCTACCTACTAATTCAAATAAGAATATGCAGTTATTGGACTGTTTAGCTCTTTTTAATTCATGTGAGATGTTTTCTATGGGACATCGAATCCCTTCTTCCTTTACCTTTGCGCAGTGGCAGTATGGAATACAAGACCCACCAGGCTTTGATGTGTGGTGTCCTCTGGGTCTTTACTGGCCCTGGTATTTGAGACAGCACTCGCTCCTTCGTCAGTTCATTGTCTGTCGGGTTCTGGTAGGGGCCTTGTATATGTCTTGATCGCCACTCGAGGCCTCGTACTGCCATGATAAAATAATCTTGGTCGTCCATTCGCCAGTAACATATCCGCTGGGTCCATCTTCAATTTGTTCCTCTTGGACCTTTCAAATGTTCCATTTCCGTGAATTTTCAACTGAGGCGCAGGAAAAAGTAAGAAGCCCGAGGCTGTGCACGAATCTGTCGTCTTTGCTTGATTGGGCTCATAGCACAGGCAGCCTAGAGGTAGTTGAGTGAAGGCGCACTGGACATTATTTTAGCCCATTTGACGAATGCTGGTCCAAGCAGGGGAAGGGGGCAAATTTAGTCTGAGAAGACAGATCATTCACATGACAGCATTGCATTTTTATATTGCTCATTATTATTTAGCATTATGCTTACCTCCTGTCGATGGCCGGGCAATGGATCAGCAAAAAAAGCGTAATTGCACTTGAAGATACGGCAGTAAAAATAGTCTAACTCTTCGCCTTTTCTCTCAGATCTATTAGTAAAAAACAAAAGCATAATATTCTAAAGTCTTAAGTGTATGAAAGACATTTTGGGAGAATTTCTTTTATATTTTATACCTGATAATTGAAGGGAAGCCAGATCTCGCCGGCTCCCAGTCTTTTTTTTTTTTTTTTTTTTCCTCACGCGTTGCTAGGATATCCAGCGTTTGGGACGAGAATGTCAGGACAGGAAGTTTAAATATCACGTTCAACGTTGAAAAGTCTAGTCAATCTTCGCCAACAGTTCCATTGTCTCTTCACTAAAGAGTCATGTCGATTGTGATGGATGGCCACCGTAACCGTTACGCTGTCTTGACCGTGCTACAGGCTTGGACCGCCGAACCAATTACGATACTGAAAATGTGGGAACGGGCAGTTTAGATTCCGATTTATCGAGAATCTTTCATAATACCATTGTCTATTGCTCAGTGCAATCGGCCGAGAATGAACCCGGAGGACTATGGGCAGAATTACGGACTGCGTCGGACATTTCAGAAGTCCGTAATGACGTCTACAACTTAATTTTTGGCGCCTAGCAGTGCGTCGACCAAACCCGAGATAGTGGGAAGTTACTGCGATCCGTCTGTCAAATTGCGGGTAGCGTCATCAGGCAATCGAGGGCCGGGTCCACGGATGGCGCCGATCTTACTCGGTAGTGTCCATCGAACCCCTGTTAGCCGCAGCTAACTGAACCCCAGGTCAGCAAAGCCCACATAATACAAATCGTCATAGATAGGCGAACGCGCGCAGCGGACATCATGGTAGCCGATTTTGCGATTCCGAGCCCGGGAACTTCGTCATTTCTCCGAGTGTGAACTACCGTGGATAGATAGAATATAGAACTAGAGGTGCCTGGTCCTACTTTCATGTTTGCGCTCGTCCTTCTGTTCTCAGTGGTGTTTCCTCCCATTTTGTAAACCAATTTGGGCACTACGCAAATCATCAGATGGATGACCGCCCGACTCCACGGGACAGCGATGTCCCTGGTGGTTTCCCAGAGACACCAAGTATGCTATCGACTCGGGAACCATCCACGCCAGCTTCGTATGACCTGGAACCTGGAGTAGCTGTGACTACTCCCCGAGCCACCGAGATTCAGCATGTCCAGCCTAATCAAGGGACCTATTTTGCCAACATCACCCGGCCCGAAAGCCAGACATTGCCTGCCCTCCAACAGAAAGCCAGTCGATCGAACTCACATGCCAGTAGCAGTACTCTTTCCGCAGGGGCCACAGTCGTCCCGGAGGGTCACGCTGCCCCCGTCGCAGCTGCCGGCACTTTGTCGACGAGCGAATCGGACAGTTCATTCACAAGCAAAGATGCCGCCGAACATGCACCGATCAAGGCCGCGCCGACTAACAACGGTGATCGGCAACCCCTCCAGAGACGACGAACTATACAAACCGAAGACGATTTATTCCGCGTTTTGTCTCAGCGCAGGACCGGTACTTCGAACGGAAGTGACGAAGATGAAGAGTTCCAAGAGATCGACCGTCTCATGTCCCGCATGTTTGGTCGTAAAAGACAGGAACAAAGCGAGGAGGAAAAGACACGCCACACTGGCGTTGTGTTCCGCAACCTTACCGTCAAGGGTGTCGGACTTGGTGCCAGTCTGCAACCTACAGTTGGCGACATCTTCATGAATCCTCTGCGTAATGTCAAGAACTTGCTCACCAAAGGGCCTAAAGCTGCCGCCGGAAAGCCTCCTGTGAGAGAGCTCATCAGCAACTTCGATGGGTGTGTCCGCCCAGGCGAGCTTCTTCTTGTCCTAGGTCGTCCCGGCTCTGGGTGCTCTACCTTCCTAAAGGCTTTTTGCAATCAGACGTCTGGATTTGAGGCAGTGGAAGGTGATGTACGCTACGGAGGGACAGGCGCTAAAGAGATGGCCAAGAACTTCCGTGGAGAAATTATTTACAACCCCGAGGATGACCTTCACTACGCCACCCTGACCGTTCGTCGTACCTTGAAGTTTGCTTTGCAGACCCGCACACCTGGTAAGGAATCGAGACTGGAAGGTGAAAGCCGCACCGACTATATCAAAGAGTTCCTTAGAGTCGTTACCAAGCTCTTCTGGATTGAGCATACCCTTGGAACGAAAGTTGGTAACGAATTCATTCGCGGCGTCTCAGGAGGCGAGAGAAAGCGTGTCAGTATTGCCGAGGCTATGATTACTCGAGCCTCAGTCCAAGGTTGGGACAACTCGAGTAAAGGACTAGACGCTAGTACAGCTCTTGAGTACGTCCGTTCTATTCGCGCTATGACCAATATGGCCGAGGCTTCAACGGCCGTTTCTCTTTATCAGGCCGGAGAATCACTCTTCAACCTCGTCGATAAGGTCCTCCTTATCGACGGGGGCAAGTGTGTCTATTTCGGCCGGGCCGATGCCGCGAAGCAGTACTTCATCGATCTTGGCTTCGAGTGCCCCGAGCGGTGGACCACTCCCGACTTCCTTACCTCCGTTTCCGATGAACACGAGCGGAGTGTTCGAAAAGGCTGGGAGGATCGCATTCCACGAAATCCCGAGGCCTTTGCCGAAGCCTACCGGAACAGCGAGGCCTATAAGCGCAACCTCGCCGATATCGAGGATTTTGAGTCCAAGCTCGATCAACAGATGCAGGAGCGTGAGCAGAACGAGAGCAAGAAGACTAGCAAGAAGAACTACACGGTCCCCTTCCACAAGCAAGTCGTTGCATGCACGAAGCGTCAGTTCTTGGTCATGTTCGGGGATCGGGCCTCGCTCTTTGGCAAGTGGGGAGGCCTCTTGTTCCAAGGCCTCATCGTTGGCAGCTTGTTTTACAATCTTCCACAAACAGCCAGCGGTGCCTTTCCCCGAGGTGGCACGCTCTTCTTCCTGCTGCTGTTCAACGCGTTGCTCGCCCTCGCGGAGATGACCTCGGCGTTTGAGTCGAAGCCTATCTTACTGAAGCACAAATCCTTCTCCTTCTACCGCCCGGCCGCCTTCGCTATCGCCCAAACGGTCGTTGATGTTCCATTGGTCTTCATCCAGGTGGTCATTTTTAACACAATTATCTACTTTATGGCCAACTTGTCTCGAACTCCATCACAGTATTTTATTACGACTTTAATACTCTGGCTCGTGACAATGGTCACCTACGCGTTCTTCCGTACTATTTCGTCCTTCTCTAGGACGATCGATGACGCGACGCGTATCACGGGTGTCGCCATTCAAATCCTGGTTGTCTACACTGGCTATCTCATTCCACCAAGGTCAATGCACCCATGGTTCTCATGGCTCCGTTGGATCAACTGGATCCAGTATGGGTTCGAGGGACTGATGGCAAATGAGTTCGCCTTCATGAGCCTTCAGTGTGACCCACCATACCTGGTTCCTAGCTTGCCTGATGCCGAACCCCAGTACCAGTCCTGCGCCCTGCAAGGCAGCGTTCCTGGAGAGACATCTGTCAATGGTGCAGATTATATCCAGGAGGCCTTCAGTTACAGTCGTGCGCACCTGTGGCGAAACGTCGGTTTCCTTTGCGCGTTCTTCATATTCTTCGTTTCCCTCACGGTGCTCGGCATGGAATTGATGAAGCCCAACGCCGGCGGCGGAGCAATCACCGTTTTCAAGCGTGGCCAAGTCCCAAAGAAGGTCGAGGCGTCTATTGAGACTGGTGGTAGAGAAAAGAAACGCGATGAAGAGGACGGAGGGCCAACAAGTCATGTTACCCCTGATATGGCCATGACCCACGGCGATGCCGAGAAACAAAGCGAGGAAGACCCCATCCAGAATGTGGCCAAGAACGAGACTGTTTTTACGTTCCAGAACATCAACTACAAGATCCCCTACGAGCATGGCGAAAGGCATCTGCTTCAGGATATTCAGGGCTATGTCCGACCTGGCAAACTCACTGCGCTCATGGGAGCTTCAGGTGCTGGCAAAACTACATTGCTAAATGCCCTTGCTCAGCGACTAAATTTTGGCACTGTCGAAGGTGATTTCCTCGTCGACGGTCGGCCGCTTCCCAAGTCCTTCCAGCGAGCAACTGGTTTCGCTGAACAGATGGATGTTCATGAACCGACCGCCACCGTTCGTGAGGCCCTTCAGTTTTCGGCAATTCTGCGTCAGCCTAAGGAAGTCCCGAAGCAAGAGAAGCTAGACTACTGCGAGACGATTATTGACCTGTTGGAAATGCGCGATATTGCTGGCGCAACCATCGGCAAGATTGGCGAAGGTCTGAACCAAGAACAGCGCAAGAGGCTCACTATTGGTGTGGAACTTGCTGCTAAGCCAGAGCTGTTAATGTTCTTGGATGAGCCGACGTCTGGTCTTGATTCTGGTGCCGCATTCAACATCGTCCGATTCCTTCGAAAGCTCGCCGACGCTGGCCAAGCTGTCCTCTGTACCATCCACCAACCATCAGCTGTACTTTTCGAACACTTTGACGAACTGATCCTGCTAAAGTCAGGCGGTCGAATTGTTTACCACGGACCACTGGGCAAGGATAGCCAAGAGCTTCTCCACTACTTCGAGTCCCACGGTGCCAAGTCATGCCCCCCCAATGCCAACCCTGCTGAGTATATGCTCGAGGCGATCGGTGCTGGAGATCCGAACTATGATGGCCAAGACTGGGGCGATGTGTGGGCAGAATCTGAGCAGCATGAAGCCCGGTCGCGGGAGATTGAAGAGATGATCTCCAACCGCCAGCATGTCGAACCTTCCAAAGGACTCAAGGATGATCGCGAATATGCCACACCACTATCGACGCAGACACTGACTGTGGTTAAAAGGACCTTTGTTGCGTATTGGCGAACTCCCAATTACATCATCGGCAAGTTCATGCTGCATATCCTCACTGGTCTCTTCAACTGCTTCACGTTCTGGAAACTTGGATATACCAGTATCGATTATCAGAACCGTCTCTTTTCCATTTTCATGACCTTGACCATTTGCCCCCCGCTTATTCAGCAACTGCAGCCCGTGTTCCTCAACTCCCGCAACATCTTCCAGTCCCGCGAGAACAACTCCAAGATCTACTCCTGGTTCGCATGGGTCACCGCCGCCACTTTAGTAGAGATTCCTTACGCTATCGTCGCTGGAACAATCTATTACAGCGCTTGGTGGTGGGGGATCTTTGGAACTCGTGTTTCTAGCTTCACATCAGGATTCGCGTATTTGTTGATGATCCTGTTCGAGCTATACTACGTCAGCTTCGGCCAAGCCATCGCTGCCTTCGCCCCTAACGAACTTCTGGCGTCACTATTGGTTCCTCTTTTCTTCCTCTTTGTTGTTTCGTTCTGCGGCGTTGTTGTGCCTCCACAGCAGCTCCCTACGTTCTGGCGAAGCTGGATGTACTGGCTGTCACCATTCCACTACCTGGTCGAGGGTTTCTTAGGAGCTGTAATCCACGATCAACCAGTCGAATGCTCCACCAGTGAGTATGCAAGATTCAGTCCGCCGCCCAATCAGTCTTGTGAAAACTACGTTGGGCCTTTCATCGAGCAAGCAGGCGGATATGTCAGAACCGGCTCAGACGGCCTGTGCGAATTTTGCCAATATGCCACAGGAGACGAGTTCGGTGCGGGATTCAGTGTATACTACAGCAATATCTGGAGAGACTTTGGCATTTTCTGCGGTTTCATTGTTTTCAATTATTTTGTCATTTACGTTGCGACGTGGTTGCGTTTCAAGGGAAAGAACCCGTTGAAGCGGGTCCCAAAGATTAAGAAGAAGGCTTAAAGGCGAGACTCGTGGACTAAGAGCAAGAACAAAAACATGTACATATAATTAAATAATATTTCAACGCTTTGTACACAAACACGCCTCATCTTTGCACATGGATCTCAATGTGCAAAGTGTCGGTGACATTGCTGAGTTGAGCGACGTGAACGTTCAGATAATGAGCATCACAGCTATCCTCCATAATTTCGAAAGGGAGTAATTTAGAGGTATCCTAAAGCCGTCAAGATAGACTCGGGAAGCTTGATCCTCGCAATGGCATTGTGCTGCTGAGACCCATGCACATCATTCTCCATGAAGCCTCCGGCTGCGGACCGTTTTCCTGCTCTTATTCTTGGAATCGTCACTTTGAAAGCCAGGGCAGGCTCAAAGGAGCCAATCCAAATAATATCCTCTGTACAAAGTTCTAAGATTTGCGCTATAGTTTCGGCAGACCAGAGATTGGACTGTTCCATAGCACGATATTCCGAAATCGTGTTAAACATGACGTCTATAGTGATCTCGTATGGCCCCGCATTCTTGGAACGAAGAACACGCGCAAGATCTGACAGTGTTTCCGGCCTAGCGTTCTGTGTGTTGGACGGAATCACTGGTGAAGGCTTTGTTTGTGGAGCAATTACTGGAGGTTGCTCTGGCCTCTTGCCGGTTCCATTGCCAATGTACTTGACCTCAGAACGAATCAACTTGTCACTCTGAGTTTCTGTATTTGCAAGAGACTCTGCGTGCAACCGCTCTTCACCAGGATTCAACTCCATGAGGTGATAAATGCAGAATTTAGCGCATGCGCCAAGTTCAATCTCCAACTGACCTCCGATACCGAAGGCGAAGTTTCCCGACGTCGCCTTCTGCCCTGGGTAGGGACCATGCTACGCTGACGTTAGCCCTGTTATGGAGGACCTCGTATGCTTTTCGGCACTTACAATCAAAGCTACTCTTGCTTTTGAGGCAATGGTTGTCGCCACTTGTTGAGTGGCGGCGATGGATTCGACAATGATAAAGATTTCGCCGGGTCCTAATGGCGTGTGGTGACCCCTACCATGGATATGAAAATCAAGATCCCAGTCCGATGATATATGGGCGTGCTGCTGCGCGACATACTTCTTGACGGCCAGCAAGAGCTCGTCAATCTGATCAATTAAAATGTCTTGTTTTCGTTAGACTCGTCGGCTTTGAATGTGTTTGGTACGGAGTCTTCTTACAGTCTTTGACAGAGCCCATGAACATGGAGCGATATCCTGTTACTCGTGCACCCTCTAGCTTCAGCTGGTATGGTGAACCCGCCTCTTCAGATGATTGGAACACGCTCCCTTGAACTCTCACTGTTCGGCCGTCAGCAAGCTGTTCGTATCTGCAGTCTTTCAGATGCAAAGAGCCTCCGGGTCCTCGAAGAACATCCGGTCTCGAGTTCTCGTAGAGTGTGTGCGCAGCTACCGTTAGTGGTGTACAACGAGACGAGCTGAGCAATGGGCGGACGTCGAAGTGTCCATTCGACGAAATGGTAGCAATCGCTCCGTGGGACTTGGGCGTTGAGCACTGGCCTCCACACTCCATGACCTTGCCCATGTGCAAGAACCCGCCCAAACTTTGCATGATCTCAGCCTGCGAGGTTTCAGGAAATTGACGCTTCAGTTGGAAAACGCAGTATCCAGCATATGGCGAAGGATCGTAAGCGCGTCCGCCAATGATGACATCAAAGTCTGCATCTGCCTCCATCGCGTCTGTGAAGGGCTCGTAACCAATCTGTGCAACAATAGCAGCCGACGATACAACGTCTGCCTCGGTCAACTCTGGGACACATGTGCCGCAACCGCTAATTCGACCGGCTTTCAGCCGTTCAGTGACAGTCGTTTTGTTGATGTCCGAAAAGATCGAGATGACTTTTAGTCGGTAATGCCTGCCAGCCACTAGTTAGGAAGCACAGTAACATGAAGGAATAAGTGCGCCACACTGATTTTGATCTAGTGATGCAATTTCTTTGATAATGTCTTCCATGACGCGAACGTGGTCATTTGTGCCGTCGCCACCGGCCGAGCTGAATATTAATGGCACTTGGTACTCATCGACAAGCTTCAGCAGTCTGGTCAGATCATCGAGGTACGCCGACCGAGGACATGTCATGGAGCCAAGAGCGAGTTTTGCTGGGCCGCTATCGGTCGAGCCCGAATCGAGGATGATCACTGTAGGCACGCCACTTTGTGTCAGCTCGGTCAATGCGTGCGCAGTTTGGTTCTCGTCAAAGCCGTAGCCCATCATACCGACAGGCGTAATTATATGGCAAAGGGGAGCTTCGACCGCATGCCGATCGGATCTTGTTGCGGACATGGTGTTACAGATGGTAGCAAGTAGTTGAGGGACGTTGTATAACAAGTTCAGACGCAAGAAGAGCCCAGTCACTTAAATATAGCTATTTTATAAGGTCACGACATTCTCTATGGTAGCAGTTGACTACCGCACCGGCCTGATCATTTTTGATTGCGACCCTGGGCTGGCCGGTCCACGGCAGGCACTGCGACTTGGCCTTGAAACATCGCGGAGCCGGAGATCTCCCTAATTTTCCGTCACCGCGCCCTATTCTTTGCTATCAAGACTCTTTCAAGCAAAACGGCAGATTGCTCTAATAGGCCAGTTAGCCGGAAGGATTATGACCAAGGTTGCCGATTGAAAGTGGAGGCCCGTCAGCGGATGGATCTGATGCTAGTAAGGCCATGCTCCACCGCGTTGTCCATGTGCAGGCCAGCCACGGGAGCGTAGAAAAGGACGAGACTTGCCTGACAAGCTCCTAGTCTAGCATGTGCGCCATGATCGGGTCTAGACGAGACCACAAACTGGTTCCCACGATCCACAATGGCGCACGCTAAAGGAACTCAAAGTGTTGCGCTCATTCATCCCTTGCATTGTTGACGAAGCCACAACAGGCTGACGCAGCGACGATCACAGCGTAAGCACCCGTATTCTCAAGGGGCCAAGGGGCTAGCTCTGACTCTTAGGTAGCAAATCACTGCACGAGGAATCCTTGCAACTCCCGTGGCCCCCGGGATTAGCCTAATTTTATCTGCCGCCCTACGAGGCTTGCCTCTACTTTAACGAGCGCCGACACCCACACACCATCTCTGGGGGGCTTGCCAAACTCAGTTTCTTCATGATATGCTTCTTCGAACATTCCTTACGGCCGTAGGCGCAACCGGCCATTGCTTAAATATTCGTTCTCCGTTTTTCCAGTCTGCCGGTGCCGGGCCATGAAACCCGGTTTGCGCAAGTCCATCTACAGATTGATTGGACCGAGCTCGTTGACATGGACAGCACGCCTCCCCAGAAGGACAAACGGGCGCACAACCTGGGCAACTTCGCCGTCCAGCAGGTAGACCTGGGCCTTTCGACAACGGTGGAAAGCCGTGGCGACCGGGAAGATGTCTCTGCAGCGACAGCATCGCTGAGCACCAAAGCTCCGAGCTCGATCGATGCGACCGAATTCGAAGCAAACGTGCGCCTAGGCGTCGCGATTCGACGATACCCCAAAGTCTCGGCATACTACCTGGCCCTCACCATCATCGTCGTGGCATGGGGGCTGGACCTCGTCATCATTGGGTCCATCACAGGCGTCGAGAGCTTCCAGCGCGACTTTGGCCAAGCATACAAAGGAGACATCATCATTCCCGCCCACTGGCTGGGGCTGTGGGTTGCATCGACACCAGGAGGCGCAATATTTGGAACGCTGTTTGGCGGCTACTTCCAAGATGTCGTAGGACGCAGACTCAGCCTGCTGGCAGGCAGTTTAACATCTGGAATCGCTGTCGCCGTTATTTTCTGTTCGTATCTACCGAGCGACATCAATTCCATGAGAATTATGTTTTTGATGGGCAAGATCGTCCAGGGTTTCTCTATCGGAACCCTGAAGGTGACGGCCATGACCTACATTTCCGAGACGGCGCCTGTTGCCCTTCGAGGATCTGCCATGGCCTTGTTCCCAACAGGTAACCTCCTTGGTCAACTGCTCGGTTCAATCGTCGTTTTCCTGGTCAATGAAATGGACGGCAGGACTGGCTACTTGATTGCCTTTGGCCTGCAATGGCTTCTCGCCGTGGCGCCCTTCATCCTGGCTTGGACGATCCCGGAAAGTCCAGCCTATTTCCTAGCACGCAACCGCGAAGAAGAGGCCTTCGAGGCGGCAAAGGGGTTGTTTGCGCCCCGCGCAGATCCGACAGAGGCAATGGAGAGGATCCGGATCAGCCTGATTAAAGAGAGAGAGCTTTCAGCAGGCACAAGCTACGCTACTTGTTTCAGAGGCACAAACCGGCGACGAACGCTGCTGGTAATTCTTGCCAATGTGCTACCAGCAATGTTTGGACTAGACCTTCTGAGCAAAGCGAGCTATTTCCTGCAAACTGTGGGCATGTCCTCAAGTCTGAGCTTGATCATGCTGATTACAGGCATCGTGGCTGGATTCCTCGCCAACATAGCGGGCATCTGGGTGATGTCGCGATGCGGACGGAGAAATTTAAGCTTGACGACTCTCGCAATTGCGGCAATGCTATGGGGAGCCATGGGCATCGCAGGGTTCTGGAAGGGAGCCAGCGTGTACTACTTCAGCACCGCCATCATGACGACGGTTACTGTTGTCTGCGGCGTAGGCGTCTGGCCAGTATCCTACGCCATCACCGGCGAGACCAGCTCGTTGCGCCTGCGAGCCAAGACCCAGGCCATCGGCGGCGTGGTGCAGCAAGCCGTTAGTGTCGTGATGAACTTCGTCCTCGCCTACGTCTACAACCCCGACGCAGGCAACATGGGCGCAAAGACAGGTTTTGTCTTCTGCGGTCTGTGCATCGTCGGTGTGATCATTAGCTATTACTTTCTGCCAGAATATAAGGGGAGAAGGGCTGTGGATATTGACGAGATGTTTAGCATTGGCTTGCCGGCTCGCAAGTTCAAGTCTTGGAAAAGAGATGAAACCCCATCGATGGACGATGCGCGCCAGGGATAAAAGACGTAGATTGTTAGCTCCCAAGAGCTATGTCATATAAGAAAAATTTGGCACTTCCTCAATTTGACGTGCTGAGAACTCATGAGCCGTGCAGACCCAGTGTGCACATGGCGATGCAGATTAGCTCTTTGCGACAAACAGCGCACGTGTTGAAATGAGTGGCGAATGTGAAATATTGAGTCCTTGTGGCATGGATGAGCCAAGCTGGGAATGTCTCTCATCAACGAGGCCGCTTCCTAAGCTAAATCGCGTGCAATGCTCTCTTCATGTATTGATCGGCCGTGGCACCACGTGGGACCGACGCGCTCGGGTCTTTAAACATTCACATTGTGCAGGTTCCTATAATAGGCATCGTATATCATCCCTTTCAAGAGCTATGGTGCCTTTGCCACCAGACATATGCGCGAGGCGACTTCCGAATCCTGCACATGGTCACGCAGGAACCACGCTTCCTGCGCATCAATCTAGGATCGCCATGCAGGCCAGAAAGGAATGAGGGATTGGCGCCACTGTGTCCAAGCTCAGCGGACGCCACTGAGGAAGAAAAGAAACCACCAAACTAAGAGCCAACTCCTCGCTGAGACGGGCACGCCATGAAATCGCGTCTCCAGAGGCCCAAGTGCTGCTGCTCATTTGATGACCTCGACACTTCAGAGCTTGATTCTCAGTCATATGAGCCGATGCGCCGATGGGTTTCCTTTGACGATGCATATGCATGTTCCTGCGCCTTCGGGTCATCTCCCAACTCCGTACCCTTGACGGCGTAAAGTACGACAGCTTCGCACTCTAAGCAATCCATAGCAGCTTCGGTCCCTACAAAGATCAACGTAACCCAGGACGATTGATGTACAGAAACTCGGCTCTGGGATTTGCCTGTCAGGCGAGATAATCAACGTGAATCACCCACGTGGGGATGAAGATGCGCAGTCTTCCTTTCGCCTTCTGTGATGGTTCTGCCGTCTTCTGTACACTATCCTCAGCCTAGATGCATGTTTGAGCATCGCAACTGGCTGTTTGCGATGGGTCACCCGCCGTACCTCCTTGCCAACGCGGAGGTGCAAGCTGGGCAAGCTTACAGGCTTACAGCCCTCGTAAAAACATCCCTGAATCACCATGTGCTTTGGCCGGTTTGACAGGATATTGACAAGGATGAAAATACTTCCCTACCGGAGAAACCAAGTCTGTCCCTTCGCACGGAGGGGATGCTATTTTCTGTCCAGATCCCCACAGAGTCCGTCGCGACGAGGAGAAGAAGAAGGACGGACCTGGCATGGTAGGCCAATCCCGTAATCGCTTACATGCCGCTATGCCGACAGGGGCTTTTTGCCGGAACACAAGGGCTGAATGTGTGGCGCCGCTGCTCCCTCTGAACCAAATCTCGTGGCCTGATACCCGGCATTCAACAATGTCAGATATGAATCCATATCCTCAGAACCTTGGCAGCAAGCCAGCTCCAGCCCCGAACGGATTCGGCGTGCAATTATCGCACGACTCCGAATCGACCCAGACGTCAGCCATGCATCAAAAGTGCAGCGATGCTGGCGGCGCACGATTGTCGGATGCCATCTACAAAAGGAATCGTTGGTCCAGTACTTCGCAACGGCTAGATGAGACATGACATTCTGAAGTAACGATTTCCCTTTTCTTGCGCCATGGTTTCTTCGACTGGACTTTTGAGCCTGTTGGTTCTCGGCCTTGCGGGCAGTGTTGCCGGCAAGAGCTGCAAGACGATCCCGGGTTCGCGCGACTGGCCTTCAACCGCGACGTGGAAGAAGTTCAATCAAACGCTCAATGGCAGGCTCATAGATCCCTCACCACCAGCGGCCGTCTGCCACTCCGACAGGAAGGAGTACAACCCTACAGCTTGCGAGGCTGTAACCGCAGGCTGGGCTGGCGGCTTCATTCACGCGTGAGCTACGACTGAACTCATTGATGTGGATCACTCTGGCTGACCGTCCTAGAAATGACCCAATCTCCCCGTACTGGAACCAATGGGCCAACGATAGCTGCCTTCCCAACCCAGCAGCTCCCTGCGTCGATGACGGCTTCCCGAACTTCGTGGTGAATGCTACCACTGCCGAACATATCAAGCATGCAGTCAAGTTTGGTAAGCATGGTTTAAATACGTAATCGTTTGCCTACTGACATTACTTGTTACAGCAAAGAAGCACAACATCAGGCTCGTCGTGAAGAACACCGGCCATGACTACCTCGGCCGCTCATCAGGAGGCTTTTCGCTGTCCATCTGGACGCACCACCTCTCCGAGGTCAAGTTCGAGACGGGCCCATGGCAGCCGAAGGGTTGCAACAAGAAGTCTTGCACCCAGAAGCAGCCCCGAGCGATCCTGGGTGCCGGTGCTCAGTTCGCAAACGTGTATGCGACCTTGGACACGTTCAACCACACGATCGTCGGCGGTACCGGCATGACTGTCGGTATGGGCGGGTTCCTGACCGGAGGCGGACACGGCATCTTGTCGGGAGCCCACGGTCTTGGTGCGGACAATGTTCTCGAAGTTGAGATGGTGACACCTTCGGGCGACCTCATCACCCTGAACGAGTGCCAGAACACCGATCTCTTCTGGGCCGTGCGAGGTGTAAGTAGCACCCAATCTGCGGCGGCAATGATAATCAGGTCTAACCTTGCTTCCTAGGGCGGTGGCTCGACATTCGGCGTCATTACGCGGTTCGTCGTTCGCGCGTTCCCTACGCCCAAGCTTACGTCCAGCCTGTTCCAAATGTGGGCCGCCCCCAACAGCACAGCTGCCCTCGGTCTGGGCCCTCTGATGCTGAGCAAGATCTCCGAGATGTTCGACCGTGGTATGTCCGGATACATCTGGTCAACGGCGAATGGTCCCGACATGGTCAGCCCCGGGGGAAGCATGGGCGGCACCTGGGGAATATTGGTGCTGGAGGGCGACAATGTTTCGGCCGTCTTTGATGAGATCTACAACCCCATTCTGGCCGAGGCGAAGAAGAGATGGGGCAGCAGCGCTATAAACTTCGTGACCCTGCCGAACGTGTACCCGTCGCTGATGGCGTACATGGCCGACAACAAGGCGGCGTTCCCTTCCGGCATCAACAAGTTCATGGACACGCGCATGATCGGTTACGACACACTCACCAACGAGCCACCTGAGCTGGCCGAGGCCACTACATGCGCAGGCACTCGTACGTTTGACGAAAGCCTGAGCGTCATGCTGGTCAACGGCAAGGGTGTGTGGAATGCGAAGCCGCGGGGTGGAAGCAATGCAGTCCACCCGTCTTGGAGAAACACTGCCGCAGTGCTCTGTGAGTGTGCCTTCTCTGTACAAACCACTATTTTAGACAAAAGGATCTCGCTAACACTTTCTCTCCAGCCGTCGACGGGAAATTTGCACCGCACAGCGCGTCTGCACGCCAAGCGGCCATCGACAGCGTGAACAAGTGCATGGCGCCGCTGCGAAAGCTTGAGCCTTCCACAGGCGCGTATCTCAACGAGGTGAGCATTTCCCTTCCTTTTTTTTATCCTTCTCATCTGCGTTTGCTTTTTGCTTTTTGCCTTTGAAAATGCGTCTTGGCGTCACATCCCGTCTGACTCATGTTCTCCACAGGCAATCCGTTACCAGGACGACTGGCAGCACGTCTTCTTCGGAGAGCATTACGACCGGCTGCTCAAGATCAAGAGGAAGGTTGACCCTCAAGACGTCTTTTGGTGCGAGGCATGCGTTGGAAGCGAGCGCTGGCAGGAGGTTGAGGGACAGCTGTGTAAGATCTGAGGTGGTAGAGCACCGTCGGGCTGGAGACATCCCGGGCGCATCTACATTTCCTACTCAAGTGTGTTGGGTGTCATAAAATAGATAATGCTTGCCTTAATGTGATTTTCCGAATTCCAGTCCTTTCATCCCATCTTTCACAATGTCTTCTTGTGAGACCCTGGGTTGGCTACGCAACCCAAGATCCACAAAATGCAGAATGAAAGGCTACTCACTGTCGTAACCAAATGAAAACGGGGTTCGGATTAACTGCGCCAGCCAAGGCTTATGGCTGTGTCACCCCATGCATCGTACGGCACGAATACGTAAGCGCCAATCTTACGCTCAGCTTCCGGCACCTCCCAGACCTTCCTCTCTCCGGTGCACGGAAGTCTCGGTCAAGAGACGTGTGTGAGATTGAGCCTCTGTAACCTGCTGTCAAAGCATCAATTGCACGCTGTATCCGTCAGGCTAGCTATCATGGCTTCCGCAAAGCTCCTCGAAGAGCACAAGGCCGCTGTCGCGCGCATCCAGGAGCAAGTCAAGTATTTCCACGACAACAAGAAGCAATTCCGTGTTTACCATGGCTCTACCAGCTCCACGAGGCCTTTGTCGTTCACTCGCGATTCCATTGTGGACACGAGCGACATGAGCCGCCTGTTCCCCGTCAATCTCGAGACGATGACGGTCCAGGCGGAGCCCAAGGTGCCGATGGACGCCCTGGCCGCGCATACCTTGAAGCACGGCGTTGTCCCTAAAATCGTCATGGAGTTCAAGGGCATCACTTGCGGTGGCGGTTACTCTGGATTTTCAGCCGAGAGCAGCATGTACCGGTATGGCCTTTTCAACAACACCGTCTCTGACATTGAGATTGTCCTGGGCGACGGCACCCTTGAGACCGCCAGCCGCACGCACAATGCTGATCTTCTCGAACATGCGGCTGGCTCCTTGGGCACATTTGGAATCGTGACGCTGCTCACAATCGAGCTGATCCCTGCCAAGCCTTACATTCAAGTCGACGTCCACCTGGTGGAAGACCCCACCAAGGCACACGACATTTTCGAGGTTGCCACAAAGGACGAGTCAATCCATTACATTGACGGCGTCTACTTCGGCAAGGGCCGCATTGCCGTCATGTTCGGCAAGTTCATAGACGCGCCGCCATCGCCCGACAAGGTCCTCAAGAAGATGCAGGTCCACTGGTTCGCCGACACAATTGAGGCCGCTCTCAAGACGAAGCCAACCATTGAGAAGCCGTACCCTATCTTTATGAACACTGTTGACTACTTGTTCCGCTTTGACCATGGCGCTTTCTGGGGAGGCAAGCTCGCCTTCAAGCATTTCCACGTTCCGGAAAACTCCATCACCAAGCGCCTCGCCGATCCATTTCTCGACAGTAGAACGTGCTATCACGCTTTACACAAGTCTGGACTCGCTGAAGAATATGTCGTTCAAGATTTCGGCCTGCCCGCAAGCTCCGTTACTGAATTCATTGCGTTCGTGAACGAAACGCTGCCAGAATTGATGATTTTCCTGTCGCCGGTGAAGTCGGCGCGGGAGCTGGGACTAGCGTCGCGCTTCAACCCGCGCGTTGCGGAAGTCGCGGACCAGAGAATATTTGCCGTGGGCGTCTATGGTCGTGGTCCGCGCGATCCCAAGGCTTTTTACGAGCTCAATCGTAAGCTGGAGCTGCGAAGCGCTGAGCTGCTCGGAGCCAAGTTGCTCTACGCCAGAACCTACTATACGGAGGACGAATTTTGGCTCATCTATGATAAGCCTATCTACGATGAGATGAGAAAGAAGTACCGTGCTGAAGGCCTGCCGTCAGTCTATGATAAGCTCAAGGCGGACATGGGCACCGGTGCCAGCAGAAGGAGACCCGTGAGAGGGATCCTGGAAACGATGTGGGACAAGGCAGTGGGCAATAAGAACTATCTACTTAAAAACTAACTGCAAACTACCGGCAGCGGTTTCTGCAGTGTATCGTCTTGACGGGAGTGGTATGAACTGCGCGTGGTAATTTGTTGAGATACCTAATCCTAATTATGTTCGCTTAGCACCTCTCAGACCCTTTCTGTTGTTTATGATGTGTTCAGCTCATCTTACATGAGCACGACTATTTTTGATCCTTCAATAGCGACAATTTGTGTCTAATAAACCAATGTACCTGGTTTCAGTAGGTCGACGAGAATTTCGCTCAACGTTGCATCATGAATCCGCGAGAGCACTTAGTTAGGGGAGGGGGAAGCATAAATAAAATATAAATAAAATATAAATAAAATATAATAAATATATTCTAATAATCAAAGACTTTTCAAAGCTTTATAAATGATTTATTTAATAGAATATTAATTATTGTATTCAAGAATCAAGAGGTTCATGTCCTATTTTTTACACGACACTGTTGTTGACCAACTGGACTCCCCTCTTTTGTGCGTATTCCGGGTGAGCCCCTTGCATGTTTTGGGCTCATGCAAGTACCCGCGCGGCTACATCTTGGCAACCAATCGTCTTTGTCCTTGGTATCGTCAGCGGCACGGCAAATGCGGCACGGTCCTCCCAAGCCGCTTCCTTAGCCAGACGCTTTGGTCAGGCCTATTGCAGGTCGCACCGACCACCCAGAAGGGGTCTTATGAGTGCCAACCAACAGCGATCCAGCGGGGCTTATTTCTTGCAGCAAAAGACATGAAGTGCCTCCATCATCTTCCTTAAACTCAGAGCTCTAGTGACCTTACTCTTTGCTCCTGTCCTATCGAAGCTTCGAGAGCTAAATTCTTGCTTCCGTCCCCTCAAAAGATACAGCTCTAGACGCATGGCCGAGATATCATCGCTCAATGCCACTGACCCTAATGTGCCTTACGCTGGCTGGGTATCTTCCAGCCGCGATCGGGGCAGTATTGACATTTTGTGGTCGTCTTGTTTCACCATCTTCCTCTGCACATGGGTTGCCACTCACCCCAGCGCTGTGGCTCCAAATGAAGGGACGTATCATCGCTTCCTAGATAAGGTCCGCCTTGCTATGGTCGCCTTTCTGGGCCCTGACTTTCTCTTCGGCATCGCTGCGGGGCAGTTCTCTAGCGCTTGGAGGAGTGTCAAGGTAGGTAGTGATGAATCTGGGCTGGGGGCAGACACAAGTTGTTTCCGCTTGTACGTACAGAGCTGACTCTTGAAGATGTTCAAACGAGACAGTCATCTCTGTAATGGTCTCAAGTGGACATTGGCGCACGGATTTCTTGCTGACATGGGCGGTATTCACCTTCTCAGCCCGGACTTTGAGATGGGATTTCCCATCACGGCCGCACAGTTACACTATCTCGTTTTCCACGGGCATGTAGAGTTTCCTGATATGAAAGAGATGAACATCGATGAGAGAAGTACTGCAGATATTCTTTCAAGGTATTATCTTTCCTGCCTTAGTACATTGCTCAAAAGGGATGATCCGGCCACAACTACGATCTCAGAAGCTGATAGTCCGCACACTAGGTTACTTACTGTGTGGCAAGCTCTGTGGTTTTCTGTTACAGAAATACAACGCGTTCGAATAGGCTTGCCTATGACCACACTCGAGTTGACAGCCCTATCTTTTGTGTTTGTCATGTTTATTACTGAGCTTTGCTGGCTCAAAAAACCGTCGCTGATGAAACCACGCACGATACCAACAAAAAACCAAAGGACCATTCGAGAAATTAGGGAATATGCGAAAACAAATGTATGAGAGGACCCTGTCCACTAAGTTTGTTATCTGAATACTTATCCCCAAGTACGTGCAGACCCATCCCGATTTGACAGATGTGTGGCATCGGACGCCCTTGAATTTTGTTGAAGGCGACAACATTTTTCACTTCGACAACCATTGGTCCTACTATAGTTATCTGTCTCGCCGTTTGTGTAGACCGATCAAAGCCAGCCCTTGGGATCGCTTTCCTTCCGATGCATGGGCTCCAATGGAGAAATCTCTTCTCATTCCCTCTACTGTGGTAACAGTGCTTTTCAGCATTTCCTTCCTACTTGCTTGGAATTTTTACTTCCCGAGCTCTATTGAGATAACACTTTGGCGCGTGGTGAGTGCCTACCACGCGTGGTTCAGCATTGTTGGTGGAGGGTATTATCTCATCTCGGTCCTCGCCTGGCATCGGGCCCAGGATCGTCGGTCCTCGAAGGTTGGAGAACAACTAGAGGAGCTTGCGACATCACATTCAATCACGGAGCCGGCGGTTACGGCGCCAACCCCACCAGATGTCGATCCCGAATCGCTTACCACAGGGAAGAGACGTAAGAGACAGTGGCTACCTGTCACAGCCAACAGCCGATCGTGGGTACGATTCAAGACCTACGCTGCCTCATGGAGAAATGTCTCTCCTGATGGCGATCCAAACATGGCGATGAGACTGAGGCTCGCCATACCCTTTGCGCTGACGTCCGGGCTGTACCTAGTCTGTCGAGTGTACATTTATGTGGAGGATTTTGCGTCCCTCAGGAAGCAGCCTGTAGGTGTGTATATCACTGTTAATCGATTCGTTCCCTTCATGGGGAATTAAAGGGCGAAAAGAATCTTCACCCATCAGTATTAGGATGCCGGAAGACTATGTAGTCCAAGTGAGGCTATCAAATAGAATTAAATGAGATTCATAAAACAATAAAGAAGAATGAAAGAAAAATAAAATAATGACAAGAGGAGAATAAAAGAAAAGTCACTTGAATTTAATCCAATAGCTTTATATTTCAGGTAAGCTAGATCAGCTTGTCTTCTCTTCAGTCCTCCTAGCCCTGTTTGTGCTCAACCATACAGAGGTCATATTCATCATTCGAAACCTTTCGATAGTTGTATACCCATAACGACTCAGGCTTCTGCTTTCGACTCCCCCTCTTCCGTTTCGGTATTTTTGAGGCTTCGTAGTTCTGTATTGTCATCGGTCGAAGCACTTCGGCGATGGCAATCACATCGCGACGAGGTACCACAACACGGTTCGCAACCCACGCCATAACGACATCTAGGATGAGCTGTACGCCCACAATAAGAACCAAGATGATGGCTATAATGCGAGGGTGCTTGACGTTCAATTCTTCACCAATTTCCGGGGCCATACCCGTGACGTTCAGAACGTCATTGTATTGACCGGATGTGGCAACAACACCAGCTGCGAATCGAGAGATGATCAAGCCCATGTAGTCTGCTTTGCCAGTAGCTGGCGTGCCAAATATTGACTCAGATGGGTACATCTGATATTGGAAATTTGTGTCGTTCACGAGTGAAGAGATTTCATCTCCCTGCAGTGCAATTGCACGCGAGGCCATCGTTGCTAGCCTGTCCGAAACGTCGTGCTCCGGCAGCTCGCCATCAATCACTTGGCTAACTGACGAGTTGCATTGGTAAAACCAAGGCTGTGTGTCCGATGCCTCGAATGCCACAAGCTGACTGCAGCCAAAGCCACAATTCTCAGTTATATTCGTCATGAATGCCGTCACGTCGATACCGATGGGAAAAGGAAGTGTGACGTTCTGATCGCCGTCTGCTAAAGATACTGTGATGCTTGTTTCCGAGCCATTTCCACCTTGAGTCACCGGCCAGCTCTGGCAAGAAGTCGAGGCTACAACGTGGCGAAGCGTAGTGATAGAAACTGGGCTTTTTGCGTCGCTGATGATCGACTCTGTTGACGTATCATGGAAATAGTAACTGCACAACGAGTTGTTGCAAAAGATGAGGGGATCCCCCGGAAACCAAAGGGTTCCCTCCTTCGGGATATCGGACATATCACCTTGGGTAAAGGCTAGAGAAACTGTTCCGTAACTTCAAATAGTCAGTCAGCGTGGTGCAGTTGAGAAATACTGCGGCGTTGCGTCTCACCTGTTTGCAGTGAACTGTTGACCCCCGAGACTTGGGGTTGAGGAGGTAATTAATCTTTGGGTTTCGATCTCGGTCATGTTGGGGACCGAAACGCTGCCCGAATACAGTAAGGTCTCCCTCCATGCCGTATCAAGCGAATAGCATAAGGCAACTGCTGCCACACCAATTTGCGACAACTAGATGTCCATTAATTCCCTGACCTGAGCGCGTAAATGGGACTTTTTACCAAAACTATTATCATCCAGGACGTGACCGCGGCGTGTATTGAGTATCGACGAGACCGAGAAGCCAGCATAATGAGATGTACAATACTGTCAACTTTCAGGATCATTTCCACCTGTTTTTCCCGATTAACAATGGCCTCGAATGTAGAACAGCGACATACCTTGCGCCTCGATCTGCGCCTCCGGCTCAATACCCACCATCGCAGCTCGCTGACCATTCCATCCAGGCTGCTCACGAGCGCCAGTGCGAGTGCAATGGAAAGCCCAGTGACGATGGAATTGAACTCGCGTTTCATGGATCGTGACATGATCCGCTGAGAGGAGTAGTACAGTATGACCCCCATGATTGCCAGTGCCAGCGCAACCGTAAGAAGCCATCGCAGCAGCACTTTGAGCACGATCCTCTTGGCCGAGGGCTTTTTGGCTCGGAGTCCATGGATGATTGGTTCGGGGGGGTCGTCTGGTTGGGCTGTCGTCTCTTCCACGATCTCGGGTTTACTTGAATCTTCTGGCGTAGCGACACTAGGTGATTGAGGGTGGCTCAAGACAGTCTCATTTTGCTCGACGCCCGTTTTTTCGTCCATGATGAAGATTGCAGCCTTGGGAACACTCTGTCAATGGAATGTGCGAGACAAGCAGTTTCCAAATAGAAAGTTGACCCAGGTCCCGGGGTGCTTGGTTGGGGCATTCCTGTCTAATGAGGCTTCCGGCTATGGTCCGTAACCTTTGCATTTTGGCACTGTCCGTCCTAACTCAACCCTCCGTCGAACTCGTGCACGGTTGTTAGAGCGAGCAGTGTGGCGCTGAAACACTGAAAGGAGCCAGGTCCAGACTTCGCGATGTGAGCGTTAAGGTTTAACCCTTTCTCCCGTTGGACGCAGCGTCTAATGTTTCTCCTCATGCTTTACCGAAATATATAGTTAGTATAGCGCTCCCCGTTACCCTTTCGGGAGGATCATGAAGCGCCACACAAGTTCAGTTACGGTGAACAATTTAGCACGGCGTCCAGGACTTGCCTTCTTAATATGATTTAAGCATCATCCTTAAGCATCTCTTGCAAAAATACAGGTAGGTGGATGACGAGAAAACATGGTGTTATTTTACAGAATATTTGACAATGTGATGAAATAGTTTGCGGTCAGAAAGTTCATGTTCACGTGAGGCTTGGTCAGCTAGACTCAATTTACTTGATGTTTTAGGCTTCAAACTAATTGATCTCTCACTAATAATTTGTAGTATAGTGGGTCGATATAGTTTTGCTCAATACTGCATTGCGAGCCTGTGAAAGCCTGTGAATAAAGGAGTAGAAATCTATTGATAACTTATAAATAAAAGATGGAATAAATATTCTATTATTTAAGGATTTTGAAAGATTTTTAGATTTTTAATTGCAAAATTGCAGATTTAAAAGGTTAACATTCTGTTATTTTACGAAACTTCTGTTAATCAACTGTAGGCTACCAAAATTTAGAAATCTGTGACCTCAAAGGGCCCATCCAAACTCCAGCTTCCCTCAGCCGTGCGATTACCCTCAGCGCCGAGAACAACAATGGTTGCTACAGAAAGATTAGATGTGTAACCAAAGGCTCCCTTTGCGCCTAGTGTGCTGCCATCCCACGAAAATTGAATGTCGGAGGAACTGCCTTCTATGCTCGCGCCATCGTCGAGATACAACGACCCCTGAGCCTTGCCATCCTTGCCGGGCGCCACGATAAGCGTGAAATCTTTCTCGCGCAGCGTGTCAGTTGTGTTTGCCACCTCGGAGCGCTCCGGAATGATGGTGCCGCCGCGGATGTACACTGGGATATCAGACCAAGAAATGTCGGTAAGTGTCATTGGCGCCGCTTGTCCAACGACTTGCTCGTGCGTCCAGAAATCGTAGAAAATGTCATCTGGCAGGTAAAATGTGACTGTTTGGGACTCATCATCGGTCACCGGGCACACGAGAATGCTATCGCCAAACAAGAATTGCAAGTCAATGCCCCATGTATTTTCATCTTCTGGGTACAAAAAGAACAACGGGTTAATGCTGGGTGAACCAGTTGAGCTGGAGCGGTAGAGCGCAGTGTAGAAGTAGTCAAGCAAGCGGTACCGGGCGTTCAGACCCTTCTGAGCAGCTTTGGTGACGGATTCCCACTGGTAAAACTCTTGCACGGGAGCCGAGATGTCGGCATGGTTTCGCATGAAGGGCAAGAAAGATGACAGCGTTGCCCAGCGAGCGCACATCAGCTCCTGCGCCGGCCAATTGAAGCCGCAAACGTCTGAGCCGACCATCGGCATGTTGTGAACGGTAGTAAAGCCCAAGGTTTGCCCAATCAAGAGCCGGTAGTCGTCCCAGGTGGAAGCAGTGTCACCGAACCAGTGTGCCGCATATCGTCCAGACGTAAGGAAGGTTGACCGAGTAAGCACGAATGGCCGCTCGTTGGGTCTACGAGCAACCATGCTGCGATATGTAGCCTTTGCCATGGAGAGGCCGTACATCTGGTGTGTGTCATACTGGCTAGTGCCGTCGTGGTTTGTAATGTTCGTCCAGATGGTACCGGCGCTGAGGTCGCCTCGGAAATTGTTGATGCGGTATTTCGGCTGGAACAGATCGCGATTGGGGAGACCCTTCTTGTTACCGGCAGCTCCCTTCCTTGCGCGTAGGGGAATCTGAGGCTGGAAGCTATCCGGGAAACCAGGAATGACCCGGCCAGTATTATTGCGTGGAGGATTCGCTGGTTCCGGAGGTGTGTTGTTTTCCTCGGCGTGTCGTCCAGGCTCACAGTCAATGTTGGGACAAAAGTTGGCGGCCTCGTTCATGTCTATCCAAATGCCATCGATGTCAAACCCGGTTTCAGGGTTGAAAAAGAGCTCGAATTCGTTCTGCCACCAGTCTTGGCCCTCGGAAGAGTGCCAGTCTGGCCAGACGCTTTCTCCGGCCCACTGCACGCCGCGATAGTTCGACCCATCATCAGCCTTGAGGTAGGCACCCACCTCATGGCCGCGTGTATAAGTAGGGTATTGTTGATCTATGGCGATTGCTGGATCCAGGATCATGACGAACTTTTGCTCACGGTTGTGAACGGTGTCAACGAATTGGCGGAACTTGGGGGCTGCGAACCGTGCTGGATCAACAGTGAAATCTCTTCGTCTGTCCATGTAGTCGATGTCTGCCCAGATGACTTCCAAGGGGATGTTTGCCCTGGAATAGTTGGCTACCACCTCTGCCAGGTAGTTGACGTCCCAGTAGCCGTACTTCGCCTGGTGGAAACCCAAGGACCAGTAGGGCATCATCGCTGGTAGCCCCATGGCCTCGGCGTGCTGCTTGCTAACCTCGGCTGGACCGGGACCTGCGAAAAAGTAAAAGTCGAGGACGCCTCCGATAGTATTGTACTCGAGGTTCGGCTCCCCGGCAGCGGTCTGGTTGAACTTGATGTCCATGCCATTGGAATTCAGCAGCAGAACGCCGTGCGTGCCAGTAGAACGATGCTCGAGGTACATCGGATGGCTCCCATAGAGGTTCCTCCTTCGAGGGATAAAGGCGGCATCCACATTCCACATTGTTCGCTGATAGTTGTCCTTGACGGGGATTCTGTATGGGTCAGAGTGCTCTCCCAAGCCGTAGATGTTCGGGTTCTGCGGCAGCGTAGTACTCAGCCGGACATATTGCGACTGGAAAATGAGAGCAGCGCTGCTGGTGTTGAAGAGCACGTCGCCAGACTCCCTACGTGAGACGGTGAAGGAGAATGGCTTTTCAACAAGGTTGAATTCCAGTTCCGAGGCATTGGCCGCGTACTGGCTTTGCGGAGGCCTGGTAATGAGATCCTCTTGGATCTGGAACACTTGCTCGTCCGCATCTTGGATGAGGACGTGTAGTCGTGAGGCTAGACACTGGTTAGCGATGGTTGGTAATGTAGGAGAGCCGCGGGATGGAGAGCGCACCACTCTGGTACTCGACAATGAGTCTCAGGTCCTGAATGTCGTAACCGTACAGGTCGCACGGCTCGCCATCGAGTGTGAGGTCAGCCGTGAGGCCGTAATCGCTCTGCAACACGTTCGAGGCACGGTAGCCAGGGCAGCTCTGGGCTTTCACGGACTGGCCAATGGCACAGGCAGCTAGGAAAATGAACCACTTCATCGTAGCCAAGGATCAAGGTTCGATCGGGAGCATAGATGGGAATCTAAGCAGAGCAACGCCCTTGTACGCAAGCCAAGAAAGCACAGCAGCCTCTTATCAACGTCAGACTCGGACTTGAAGCTCGGAAGTCGCAAGCTCATAGCAGTGGGAGAGTAGCAGCAGTGAGAGGTGCGAGGTTGCACTCGGCCTTACTCCAGGGAGCAGATGATCAGGTTCATAGCGATCAGATCCCGGGGTTTGCGGGGAACGTCCGTGCCATGAGTGAGACGATCCAACTATAGGGTAGCTTGCACGACGTCATGACGGCGCGCATGGCATCCAGTGACCCCTCGGCCAGTGCAACTAGCGCACATGTGGTTGGAGATCTCGCCTCGTTCTGGCTAGCCAGGAACTCGGGGTAAGGCATGGGATACTGTCATTCCGTCCACCAAGCGCTTCGGCAGCTGTGAGCTTAAAAGGCAGATCAGGAGACGGGCAGCACGAGGCCTTCTGTTGTAGGATCGTGCAACTACGTCGGGAGCAAGAGCGCTAAGTTTGGTCGCGTAACGAATTGGGGTCTGTCCTGTGCCTTGGAATCTGTGCAGATAAGTTACGCGGTAAGTTGGTAACGTAGATCCTCCAGTGAGCGAGCACGGCTGACATTCCGTGGCCGGACAAGCCCATAGTCTAGCCGCCTCCTCTCTCCTCCCCCTCCCTTCCTTGCCCTTCATCGCAAAGAACCCGAGTCAATGCCTTGCTTGGTACTCTGTAGACTCAGTGCCCAGCCCAGTCCCCACGCTTCGGCTGTTCTAGCGGGGACAACGGGAAAACCACAGGCCGGCGCCTACGCTAGCATGACCCTTGTCGTCGGTGAGTGTCCCTGGAAAATGGACCTATAGCATCCTTACTATCGACATTGGCAATGGACGCGGGAATGCCGCCGACACGTGCTCGCATGAAGACTTAATAGAATGATGTGGGTAGGTAGCATTCTCTGAAGGGCTCCCCAACGCCAGTACAATCATTGGAGGCTGATGATGGCAACCCGACGACTTGTCAATTCGCTTCAGGACATTGTGTCACTTTTTCTCGTCCTGCAGGGCGCATCAAGAGAGAAGAAAGACACGAAAAGAAAAGGACCTCGGAAAGTCTTGGATAAAGCGAAAGATTCTTTTTTTCTTTTCTTTTTCCTCTCCTATGACAAGGATCGTGCTTAAGTCATGGGATTTGTTGTGGAGGCACGCCCCTAGCCAGCCATTGTGCGACGAGACTTTCACAACAGTCTCAACTATGGCGTTCAAGTCTCCTAAACCTAGGGCATGGATGAAAGAGCATGTAGTCCACATGCAAGTAGGCCTACTTTCACTGTTTCGAATGATAAGCATGTTCGCAGCAATGGTCACCAGTTCGCAGTGACACGCTGTTGGTGCTGAACTACTTCAGCCCTGGTGACTCCACGATATGGTGGGCCATGAAACCGAACCATTCCCTTCTGCGATTGGAACCCCCTGGACGAACACCCAGAGCCCTGCCAGCTCACCGTCGAAAAGCCCCTTATGCAATAACGCTCGACCGGGCCTCAGGTTAGCCAAGACAAAAACGGCAACACGACATTGAGGAGCCACTCATACGAATCGTGGATCGTGAGGTGGATTCAATCTCAAAGTGGACATGCCGGCCTCGATGGTTGCACAGCCTCGCGCCCGTCCTCGGGCGTTACAGTCGTGCTGTGCAAGCCACCACTTACTTGCCTGGGAACCCCGGTGGCACCGGAGTGCAGCCCACTACCATAGTACCCAGGCCATTGCCGGCCCCAGACTTGCACAAGGCCGTGGCACAAGTTCCGAGTGCCCATGTACGGGATGCCTCGAGCGTTGCTAGCTTGTCGGGACCTTTCTCCGTCGGTGGGCCTGGCGGGCTCCCCATCAATGCCTCCACTGGGTTATCGTCCGAACCAGGTCCCTAACGTCCGATGTCAGGCAGACTTTTACTATAAGAACGCAGGCTCCGGCTCTCGAGTTTTACGAGATGCAGCGCATGCCTCTTGAGGCGCTTAATTTTTCATCACCATCCTTCCATTCGCTTAAATAACTCAGTCATTCGTTCCAAGCATCTGAGCTCACTTATACACATTTTCCTTTGATCTCTTGAAACAACTTACATTCGTTCTAGAACCCTAGCTGGTTCTCATTTACACTCTTTCAACTCCACTAAGCCGAATCAACGTTGCCTGTCTCCATCTCGAAGCCACTACTCACAAGATGTTGACCTCATCTTGGTTCACAGGGCTAATTGCCTCTTCCCTTCTCTGCCAACATGCTGTCGGCCACCTCACGGCTTGTCCCACAAAAGAAATCACTTGGTCGTCGCCGAGCTACGACTATAGCTATGACTACAACCATAACATCAAAAACAAAAACAACTATATCATCTGCCCCAACTCAGACTACCAGCGCGGAGGCAAAAGCCTACAGTTGGTTCAAAAGGTCGACTCGACAACCGCTTGCGCCACAATCTGCAGCGACGATCCTCGATGCGTCAAAGCAGTCTACGACAAGAAAAAGAAGATTTGCCATGTCAAGGACAACGCCAACGCCGCGCAAATGATCTGGGAGAAGGACGCCAACTTTGATACGATCCGAGTCGAGGACGAAGCCAAGGGTAAGTTCATCTCGCACTGCCCCTCCAAGGCGAGCGAGTACCGCGCCAAGGGAAAAGCGACGTACAAGGTCTGCGGGCAGACTGACTACGTTGGCGCGAGCGCGAAGATGTTCAAAAGTTGCACCAGCGTCCAGGCTTGCGCCGACATCTGCTCAACAACCCAGGGCTGCAAGAAGGCCGTATTTGACCACAAAAACAACGTGTGCCATGTCAAGGCGGAAGAGCCCAAGGCATCGCTCTTCTGGGTTGCAAACGAACAGTTCAGCACCATCGAGTTGGCCTCCACAACAAGCCTTAACACCGCAAGCAAGGGTCGTTGGTCTGACATTCACGGTCTACCGCTCATTCCCGTGGCTGCTTACGTCGCACCCGAGTTCCCTCGTGCTTCTAGGCTGCTCTTCTTCTCTTCTTGGGGAAAGGATGCTTTCGGCGGTGCTTCCGGCCGCACCCAGTTTGCTGGCTTGGACCTCAACACTGGCAAAGTTTTCGCCCGTGAGGTGGCTGACACGCACCACGACATGTTCTGCCCCGGCATCAGCCAGCTTGAGGACGGTCGCATCATCATTACTGGAGGTTCTGATGCCGAGGCCGTTACTTTCTACGACCCTGTCACGAACAGCTTCAAGCGTGGACCCGACATGAAGATGCCTCGTGGATACCAGACTTCGGCTACGCTGTCCGACGGTAAGGTGTTCACAATTGGAGGTGCTTACTCCGGTCCTCGCCAGGGCAAGAACGGCGAGATCTTCGACCCCAAGAGCAACAAGTGGACCTCGTTGCCCGGTGCTGATGTAAAACCCATGCTCACCAAGGACCATGAGGGTATCTGGCGCGAAGACAACCACGCATGGCTCTTTGGCTGGAAGGATGGTAGCGTGTTCCAGGCCGGACCCAGTACCAAGCAGCACTGGTACAACACCAAGAAGACGGGTTCAGTTTTCGAGGCTGGAACCCGAGACACCGTCAATGCCATGTGCGGTATCTTCGTCATGTATGACGCCGTTGCTGGCAAAATTCTTTCCGCAGGTGGTGCTCCCGACTACACCAACAGCAACGCCAACAACCATGCCCACATCACCACAATTGGCGACCCTTACAAGCCTTCCAAGGTAGAACGGGTTGCCGACATGGCTTTCCCCCGTGGCTTCTCCAACGCTGTTGTGCTTCCCGACGGAACTGTGCTCGTCACTGGTGGACAGCGCAAGGCCATGGTCTTCACCAACACAGACGGTATCCTGGTCCCAGAGCTGTTCAACCCCGAGACCAAGAAGTGGACCCAGCTTGCTCCTCACCGCGTGCCTCGCAACTACCACTCGGTATCCATCCTTTTGCCAGATGCTACTGTCCTTATTGGAGGTGGCGGTCTCTGCTACGTCGCCACAATCGGTGGTTCGACTGCAAAGTGCGACAAGACGGCTGACCATGCTGACGCTGAAATCTTCGACCCTCCTTACCTGTTCAACACCGATGGTTCCCGCGCCAAGCGACCTGTCGTTTCCGACCTGACCCAGAAGCCCGTCAAGGCAGGCAATGAGCTCAAGTTCCGCGTGACCGACATGTCCGGCACCGCCAAGCTGTCCCTTGTCCGCATGGGATCCGTCACCCACTCCGTCAACAGCGACCAGCGCCGCATTCCACTGAACGACGTTAAGAAGAACGGAGACACGTACACGGTCCGCCTACCGAAGGACAATGGTGTTCTGCTGCCAGGCTTCTACTACCTTTTCGCCATGTCGCCGCAGGGCACTCCAAGCATTGCTCAGACCGTGCACGTTAGGTTGTAAGGATGAAGCAGGATCACGATGTCTTAAGAAGCCGACTTAATGTTTAATTTCTATTCTACTAGATTATAGCTAAAATAATACTTATTGAAGACTCTATAGGGAGCATCATCAGATATTGATTGAATTTAACCACGATGAGTGCGCTCTGAACGTATCTTCTAGAGGCGAGGTTGCACCAGCAATCACGGACATATCCGATTGTCCTAGAATGTGGTCAACACATGATCAACAAGAAGAGTTTCTCACACACTCATACTTATGGGACAACGGATGTCAAGTATGCGCAAATAACATGTGTCTAGCGATCTTCAACACTTGCATCTCTTCAAGATCCCAAGTATAACTCCAAATCCCGATAATCAACGGAGCTATTGACGCGCTTCGGAAAAGCGATCTTCAAGGTGTGATCAGTAAACCCGGAGTGTTCGTCATCATCATGCAAGTTCAAGGCCCAGAACATCTATGCTACCCCGTACGCGTCAGAATTTTTTCTTTTTCTCTTCGCTCGTCGTCAGCACAACACGCTTTGATTCGCTGGTAGTATCCGATCGGCTTCACCGGCTCTCAGCCGCCACGTTTTTCCTTCTACAGCTTGGACTTGAACGAAAAAGGTTTCTTGCCACTTGACCATGCATGAGCTGGTATGCCCGAGACATTTGCGGGGATCGAATAGGCAATCTAGCTTTTCCGACTGCGGAGCAGGCTTGGCAGGCTGCTATGTATAAAGGGGGCCGTTGGGCGACCACAGCGCTGCTGAAGAAAAGGTGTCAAGCAATTAGAGCAACTCATTCAAACAAGCATCGATACGGAATTATTTGGTACAGACTAAAAGACACAAGATGCATTCTTTCTTCATAAGTGCGAGTAGTTTGCTCGTGTCAGTGAGCGCAACAGGAATTTTGCTGCCGCTTTACGTTTATCCCTCGGCAGTTTGGAACGACAACGCCGCAAACTGGCAGACGGTCATCTCAGCTGCCTCAAGCTACCCTCAGAATTCTTGGCTTGCCGTTGTCAACCCTGATAGTGGTCCTGGCGGAAGTGGTCAGCCTGGCAACAATGACATCAACTACATCTCGGGTGTGTCTCAGCTGAACGCTCTTTCGAATGTCAAAACCGTGGGTTATGTCAGGACAGATTACAGCACGTCTCCAATGACCCAGCTGAAGAGCAATATTACCAATTATAAAAACTGGGCCACTTACCAGGGCGCCGACCTCGCCATTGACGGCATTTTCTTTGATGAAAGTTCCAACAACTATGCCTATCTCAGCGAGGCTGTCACCTTTGCCAGACAGACATTCCCCAACCCCATCACCATCATTTGCAACTTCGGTGTAATAGCGGCCGACACTTACTACGACCTTTGCGACGTTGTGGTTGCTTTCGAGAGCTGTCTCAACTGCCAGGGTGCGCCACCATACCTGAGCCAGGCGACGTTGAATGCCAATTTCCCAGCTGCACGCAGACCAAAGGGCGCTGTAATCGTCAACAGGTTCACGGGCACTGCGAGTAATGGCAGCCCGGCCAATGTAGCCCTCCTAGACAGCTACATCAACACTATTGTTAGCAACGAAATCGGCTGGTTCTACTTCACCTCTGGCGATTATGACACCATTACTACGGCACCTGCCACTGTGCAACAACTGGCTCAGAGCTTGGCAACTTGATCGTAAGAGGCAGCCCTGGTTGGTGTCCAATGTAATCAAGGAAGAACCACCTGCGGGTTCCTAGCGGTATTGAAGGATGAATCAAAAAGGGGTTTTTCTTTTCAATCATTCGATTTAGCAGGGACTGAAGGACATAGAACCCTTTATCAGTTGGATTTGTAGGCTCATCTGGGCAAGCAGTTGGTAGGCAACCGAATCTTCAACCTTCAACTAACGAGAAAGAGTAGCCTATAATGATACTACCTGTTATCTGCATGTCCAGGGTCAAGAAAGGATACTTCTCAGTCATTGACGAAATGTACTAAGAAAGGGGGATTTTATTTTCGGGCTATGAAAGTAATGATGTCGTCTATATGCGGGAACGATGGCGCCCACACGTTCGTCTCCACCAGTTTCATTGGACCGAGTATATCGATGACATCAACCACATGAACGATTGTTGGCCTCACCAATCTATTTATTCCTTGTGAAATTCCTCTTGAAGTTACAAATTTGCATGAAAACAGGTTATAGCACTTGAAACCATCGGGAATTTCAGAATGCAATCAGCTCTACACAAAGTCATCGGACCCAAGGAAGTCCACCCTGACAACCTCAATGGGCGTGTTGCCATCGTGACTGGAGGTGCCCTCGGTATCGGCTATGAAGTGAGCCGCGGTCTCATCCATGGTGGCTGCAAGGTCATCATGGTGAACCGGAAAGAAGAGCAGGGCAACGATGCGATCAGCAAAATCAAGGAAGAGACCCCATCCGCGCAGATTGAATGGAAGGAGTGCGACTTGGGAAACCTGTCTCAAGTACGTAGCGTCTTCTCTGAGCTACGGGACTCACTTGACCGCCTCGACTATCTCGTCCTCTCCGCTGGCATCAATACAAACCAGTATGGCGAGGATCATGATGGTATTGACCGGCACTTTGGTGTCAACTATCTTGGCCAGTACTACGCGACGAACCAGCTCTGGCCTCTGATCAAGAAAACAAGCAAGCTCTCCAACGCTCCAAAGCCACGAATTGTAGTTGAGTCTAGCGAGATGCACAAAGGAGCGCCATCAGATGTCAAGTTCGAGAGTCTTGAGGAGATCAACAACCCTGACATGGATCCAACCAGACTGTACGGTCGATCAAAGCTGGCTTTGATCTTGTTTACACGGTTTGGTCTCTATGAGCAAGTTATCCGACCAAAGCAACAAGACATCTATGCTTTGGCTGTACACCCTGGTGCAGTGAGTACCTCATCTGTGAATTCGAGAACACGTCAATATGCTGACAATGCCAGGTCAACACCAACATGCAAGAGCAATGGAAAGACGCGTACCCCGGCATCACAGGCAAGCTGCTTTCGTGGTCCATGCAGGCGGTCGGCCGAGATATTGAACAGGGCTCATACAGTGCGCTTTGGGCACTGACAGCCGACGAAATTGAGAAAAACGACATGAATGGTGGCTACTTCACAGACCCTGGAAAGCCCGACAAGGGTACTTCGCAAGCGCAAGACGCTCACCTTGGCTTGTCCCTTTGGCGTTTGAGCGAAAAGATTATTAAGGAGAAACTGGGCGACGACGCTTTGGTTGATTGGTATGAGGGACTGGATTGAATGCAGCTAGAAGCAGCTAATAAACCAGGCACTTCGCCTTGGTGGCCTAATAACAGGTAGATCATTATTGCACGTTCCCATTGGCAAATAACACCGAACTCCATTAAGTCTCTCTGAGCGACATGTGTGACGAATGGGAAGTAACAAACGATATGATCTTCTTTTGCACATGCACCGGCGGTCAAATCAATTATTTGCTTCCCAAGGCTGTTATACGCGAACGCTTTCTAGAGCGGCTTGAAGTTTTTTGTAGCATGCTGGTCTGTGAGTGCCCTGCTCTGGCTTGATTTGGATTTGATTCGATTCGATTCGAATAATACAACGTAATGTTTTATTACAGAACGAGCCTATTGCAGTGACTGTCCACAACCAAATATCCGGAAATGGCAGGGTGTGAGCACATCACCGACGTCTACAGCACATGACCACCCTTATCTGCTTTAACCGGAGGGCTGAACGCAGGCATGTTGTTTTCTGAAACACGAATAAACACCCGATTGGCCTCATGACATGATGTCCTCAGACCAATCTGTATTTCGCGCAGGCTGCCGTACGAACCATGGGATTTGATGAGTTGGGCACCGTCTAGAAGAATATCCCTTGCGTTAAGACATAATTCTGCCCATGCAAAGCGATCCCTCGAAACGGTCCCGCATAGAATCTAGTCTCGATGCGTCGCACGCAAGACGGAATACGAAGCCAGCCGTCTGTGTGGCGGCCAGCTGAACCTGCAGTCGGCAGCCCTAACCAGTGAGGCATGTTTTCCGTGCGCCTGTCTTAGCCCTTGGCTTGCACGCGACTCTTAGCAGTTTGCATGGGTGAATCCAGTGGTTGTGAGCTGCCGGGGTATGGAGCCCGGCCTCAATACATGCACAAGGTTGGCATTCCTGGTAACACATATGCAGCCGAGCTTGGTCCTTGGCTCCCCTGCTGAGCACATATGACCACTAATAGCCAAGCTCACATCGATAATCGAATAACTCACATAGAAATGCATGTCTGACATTAGTTAGTGCTGTAGAAGTTTTCGTAAAGGTCAATGCACGAGCATGCAGATGCGCTCTGCCTCTGCCTATTTATAAAAGCTGCATCGCCACTGAGACTTTCTGGCACTCCGGACTCCCTGGGCATTCACTTCTCGCTCCAAGTTTTGCAAAATGAGATCCTCAATTGTGTCAGCGCTGGTTTTTGCGCTTGGTCTTTTTCCCGGAGCAAGCTCCAGCAAAGTGGCTCGTGATACCAATCACGACATCAATTCTCACGAGCAGAGAGCTGCCTGCCACCGCGACAATGTTCTTCGGGCTTTGCAAAACCCGGATCGTGCTATTGAGGCTACGTTTTTCTGCCAAACATACATCAATGTTCCTACCTCCACTGGCACAATTACTTACACGCCAATTCTGTATGTGTCTGACTTGGAGATATGCTTATTCGTTACGTGACTGACAACAACTCTAGTGCCGGGCTCAAGACAGTACGCGCTACGCAAACCACTGTTTACACCAACACGGCAGTCCAGACAAACACGTACACCGTAACAGTTGACGCGACACGAACTCAGACTGTGACTCAGACTGTGACATTGCCGCGCCGTCTCGGCAAACGGACTGCAGTCCCCGTTCCAGACTGGCTAACACAGTATCCTCCTCGAAGAATCTCGAGCGCTTGCACTTGCTTGAACGTGCCTCCACCGTCCGTCGTCGTTACTGTTACGGGTCCTCCACTCGTTAGTTGGCCATCATTCTGATGCAAAGTACTTTCCTAATATTGGACAGATTTATTGGCAGACGCAAACAATTTACACTACTGTTTCGAAGCCAACCACCGTTGTGAGTTTGCCTCGGGCCGTGAGGAGACCTTCATCTGACTTTAGACAGACCGTTCAAACATCCGTCCCCACCTTGGTAACGGCATATAACACGGTTACAGTAACCTTGACGACGACAGTTGCTGCCTAGGCAGTTTTAACTTTTGACAAGCTTGTGGAAGGCGGCAAATTAAGAACTGGCATGTAATGATTCTATTAGAAGACACGTACTACGCTGAACCAGGCAATACTTGTTTCCCTCATTCTCTTGGACTGAACACTTGTCACTTAAACCATGCCTAATGACAACATTCGGACGCGATAGTCTATCATTGCCAACTCTGAGGACATGCCTACTGACCAGGTGGTATCGGCGCGCCAAAAGGCCTTTGTAGCAGCCTTTCGTGGCCCTCTAAAGGTTAGTTAAGTGCAAGCGGCTACTGAAGATCTAATTATTAAGGAGAGGTAGAATGTGTGGACTTCGTTCGGAGCTTGCATCTCTTGAAGCTTTAAGGTGCCTCCGCTGTCCTATAAATTTGCCATTAGATTCATGAAACAGAAAATCCCGTAAAACTCAAGATTCGTGAGCACGGCTAGCTTACCAGGTGAAGGCCTTGGTAATATCCAGGATGGCCTCTGAAACTTCATGCACCCCGTCTAAAGCTTGCAGGGACCTGGGCAATGTATCTGGTATCCTCGCATCTAACCAGCTCAAGATGATCCGGGGGTTTGTCTCTTGCGTGCTTCTCAGTCATAGCGTGGACGTGGCATGGAATTTAATTCGGCCAAAACGATCTCATCTGCTGCAATATTCCATGTGAACACGGGATTGTGCCTTGAGAATGTGATGAGAATTTTCAGGCAATGCACTTTCCCAATACACTACGACTCAGGAAGGACGGCACAGTAAAATCGTTCGTGAAAGATGCTATTGTTATTGCCGCAACAGGAGGCGACTTTTCAGAACTTGAAGAACGTATGAGACATTCAGGGTCACTCTTCCGTGAGAGACACTCGCGATGCTATTCTGTTGGGTACCAGGTGCCTAATCTTGTCTTTCTTATGTCTTCGCTAATGGTCGCTTCATTTCGATTAAACTAGCCGCCCAGAACTGGACCTGGATTATGGGAGAGATTGTGGGCGAGATTTTGGAGGCAAGACTCTTACAGCAGCGATGACCCAGCCGCATGAAGTGTATTGCATGTGAGCCGCCTCTGTCGATCCTCTGGGCATGCACAGCCTATGGCGTGCTTGGTTCCATTCCAGAACTACCACCTTTCCTTTCAGGAAGATTAAGGAGGATTGCGCTTGCAGTAGCAATCTGCAGGAACTCCGGACATCTATTGGCTGTTGTGCATTTCATGCGCAGAAGCATGCAGCGAAACCGAGGGTCATCGGCAGCGTTTCCCGACTGGCTCGGTCTTTATCAGAATTGGCGAGGTAGTTGACGCCAAGGCATTGTTACTACACTTCAACAAAATGAGCCAAGATTGAGAATAAATGGAATGCAAGAGATGACAAGGCTCTTCTGCACTTATGACGAACCTTCTATTGTGTCAATCTCGACTAGACCCCTGTCTCTTTGTTTAGTAAACGCAGCAATGGGGCCCAGCGTGGCTGAAGAAGACTATGGTAGCCGACTAGACCCAGACATGACAAGTGAGCACGGAGGATACCCGATGACGGTCATTGGTCTCATCTGCCGCGTTGCCCTGGATGGCCCATGCAGTCTTGTCGAGTATTTTCAATCTTGATCTGCGCTTCCGTCTGTGGGGGTGGACATTGGAACTAGACTCTTCGGGAACATGTCCGAAACCAGTGCCTGGATCCTGGGACTTGGCACCCTGCTATTGTGGGATTCTATACCACCAAGTGGGCGTGCGGGGAGCGTCTGGGGAAGTCCAAGCCGAACTTCGCGGGAAACTTCCACCTAGACGGAAGAACAAGATACTGGCAGCCGGTTGATCATAATCACGCAGTGCCGATCGAGGGCCATCCGGGTTGGCCGAGGTCCAAGGCGGGCCGTTCTTGATAGCTCAACTCTTTAGGACCGAAGCTAAAGAGGCGGCGCATTTTTTGATACAGAGTTTCTGCAACTCCTGCAGGAGAACTGGGGACGTAGGATTGTCTGACCTGTCACTTGACGCCCAAGTCAGGCAAGAAGATGCAAGAAGATAAAAGTAAGGGGCTTGGTTGTCGCCAGAGGTTGCTGGAGCTATTTTCCCATTCGCCGGCGAGAATTGGAGGGGTCGCCAATATATCGAATACCACAAGGCTATGCAAAGATCTCTGTGCTTAAATCCAAAAACAGTAGGAAATTCGTGCATCCGAGAAACCACGGTGGAATGGAGGCTGCTATGAGGCCGGCAGTGCACCTTCACTGCCGTCCGATTGGAATGTGCCTGGACCAATCGAGTCGTCAGCCATGGTCAGGTGCTTTCTGAGCCCAGCTACTGGATCCTCAGCCCAGCTTCGAAACACGTCTTGGACAAGTTGCAGCGCAGGAGAAGGTAAAGACCTTCCCTTAACGCGCAAGACCCCGGGCATTCTGCATTCCCTCCCACGTCATTCGGTGCAAGACAATAACCTTACTGCCGAATTCGGTTGACAAGTTCCGGCCCAGATTCCCACCTTCCTAATCTCATGGGTCCCACAAAAGGTGCCTCACGTTCTGCATGGTTGAGGATAGCGCCATATGAATGGCCCAGATAAGAAAAAAGTCCGGGTCCATGTAACCCAATGAGGAAACCGGAACGGCGCTTGAGTTGCGGGCACCTCGACACTCGGAGTTGAATTGTCAGAGATGATATGGACATTGGCCTCGACAGTTGCGACGCCTGTCCCCACAAGAACAACCACGAGGTATGAAGCTTCTTTTTCTCACGATGCCTCGACCAGCCGGTCCTGACGGATAGTGCCGGCAAAATGGCCGGGACCTAGTCGCAAAGGGCTCAATCGCCGACGTGCATAAACTTGAAGGAAATGACAGCCGTTACCCATCAACACACACAAGACGGCTGATTGTCCGCAACGGGAAGTTCCTAGCTTGCGGTGATATCTGGGGTAGAGCAAGGGCAGCTCCTATCTTCATGTTGCTCGGAGTATAATAAGACCTCTCTTTGTCGATACAAGATGAAATCAAGCAACCCAAGCCAGCCAAGGTCCAAGCAGAGAGCTTCTTGTGTCAATCAGCCAACGCAGCATATCCCCTCGTTCCACAGCCCATCATGAAGACCTCCCAGCTTCTCCTGGCGCTCTCTGCCGCCACCTTCGCCGTCGCCGCCCCCGTCGCCGAAGTTGACGCTGCCCAGGCCCTCGAGGCTGACAGCGACTTCCCCCTGGCCGCCATTGAGGAGTGGTTCAACTCGAAGCTCTCCGAGTCCGAGGGAGAGGTCAACACCCTCCAGGCCCGTCAGTACACCAGCAGCACCTCCAACCAGCTGACCGACGGAACCCCCTGCCGAGCCGTCACCATGATCTACGCCCGTGGCACCAGCCAGCAGGGTAACATCGGCGACCCTGCTGCCGTCGGCCCCCTGTTCTTCAACAGCCTTGCCTCCCGCATTGGTGCTTCCAACCTTGCCGTTCAGGGTGTCACCTACGCCGCCAACGTGGCTGGCTTCCTTGCTGGTGGCGATGCTGCCGGCAGCCGCACCATGGCCTCGCTCGCCCAGAGGGTAAGTCGAGTTTACAACGCAAAACAAGACCTTTGCTAACATCATCGCGTTTAGGCCGTTACTCAGTGCCCCAACACCAAGATCGTCCTCAGCGGATACAGCCAGGGCGCCCAGCTCGTTCACAACGCTGCTACCCAGATCTCCGCCGCCGTTGCTAACCGCATCACCGCTGGTCAGTCTCTCCTTGCCTTTCTCATCCTACTACCATAGCTAACGTCGAATTAGTCCTCACCTTCGGCGACCCCAAGCGCAACCAGGGCTTCGGTGCCATCCCTGCTTCCCGCACCAGGGTCATCTGCCGCACTGGCGACAACATCTGCGAGGGTGGACTTAACCCCGGCGGTGCCCACACCCGCTACCAGGAGAACGCCGCTGAGGCTGCCGCTTGGGTTGCTGCCCGTGTCGCTTAAGCGTCTTGTACTGGATATGATGGGCCGTGGAGCTGAGAAGGATTTGTTTGAAGGATTCACGATAGTATGAGAAATGAAAAAGTTGTTCACAAGACTAAGCGTACTAAGAGACTTAGGGTCGTTCCCTTGCGGCCCGCCCGAAGTCGCTCTGCCAAACGTATGTGAATCCTTGCTGCAGTAGTCTCATGTACAATTATCCTAGGAGATCCAAAGAATGCGCCAAGCTTCGCAAAGCCTCTTTCTTGAACCTATAGGGCCAGCCTGCAACTTCCGCGGTCCCTTCAGTGCGCCGGTTGAACATCACAGTCCTGTAATCGTAGCTGTATACATGTGAAATGACGACCTGTCTTGGTTTAATCTATAGTCGTGTCTTAAACATCCTTCTCAACGTCTTCAACCGTTGGCACCCTGTGAAGCTTCATTCCGAGAAACTCTGCAATCGCTTGCACCGAGTTCCAAAGGACCTTGACGTCTTCGACCGAAACACCGAGCCGTCTTGTTCCGCGGATATGCCAGTGAGTCTCTTTAGGCAGGTTCTGGATCATGATTGACGAGAAGACAGTAACTTCGGTGTCTAGATCATCCAGCACTTGGCGATCGCTCAAGTACAATCCATAAGTGATGTTCTTGCTGATCCAAGCGAAATCCTTGTGGGCGTCGAAAATATCCAGCGTACTGTCCGTGTTTCGGGTGTAAATCTTGCGCATCCACTCCATTCCTCGCTCCAGGTTGGCCTCGTCACATTGCCAACCTTCCCTAGTAGCAGTGTAGTCCTTGTCCTCGTCCCTTTCATGCTTGGCGATGGCCATGATCGCCTCAAGAGGCTTGCACACGCCGACGATACAGACGCATTTGACCAGTGTCTCTCGTAGTCTTTGAATGAGGATCTTTCGCTGAGCTGGCTCTGAAAATTCTGGTTTGGATATGAGGTGAAGGTACAGCTGGTCGCACAATTCTGGGTCATTTCCACCAACAAGCGCAGCGGCGCAGAGCAGATACCATCTGTCTGAGCCTAGATTGGAGGTGGAGAAACTGTGTTCGATGGAATTGAACACCTCAACAATTTTCGCTTCGGCGGCTTGCGATGTTGCGTTGCTGGCCATCGTGGATCTTCTCCTGGGCTGGTTAATGCCTTTTCCGTTGTCTTTAATTGTAATAGCCGTATGAAGTGCTCGTGGTCTTGGTGGTGCCCGAAGCTCTGGTCAGTCTGGTTGTTTGAGGCCTGATACGATGAATGTAAAGGAATCATCATGAAGGAATACCTCTGAGAGAATTGGCGCACGGCTCTGCCCTCTAGAACTTTGTCTTGTCCTGTCACAATTGCCGCACGGTTCTGAATCACGACAGACTTTCTGCACAAACGATTAACGCTCTCCCTTCCAAAGCGGCGTAGCGACATCGGCTTTCAGAATGTGGTTGTAAGATCCCCGCACCAGCGCTTCGCCGAGAACTTGGCGACAACAGATGCGGAGAGACCCAGCGGTTTGTGGCTCCAGGCAATCAAAGGTGCCGCCTGTGGCAGGGTTACTCCTCTGTGGCCTGACTGAGCCCAACCGGGCGCTTTCTAGCTTTGACGTCACATACCACTCGAACCTAACTTTACTTAATGATATTGAGGATTGAGTACCTTGAGCAGAAAGCATTAATTAACGCAATTTAAGCAATACATTGCATACAGATACGGGCTTCGCCTAAGCACTTAAGCAACAAACACAATGCATCAGTTTAATCCCTCTCCTAGCGAGTTAGCCAAGCTCAAAGGCCAAACCGTCATCATCACCGGTGCAGCTCGGGGCATCGGCGCAGCGGCTGCAGTCATTTTCAACAAACATGGAGCAAATGTGGTCATTACGGATCTTCCACATCAACAAGGCGTAGCGGATGCTCTGCTCGCATCCCTGGACAAGCCGAACCATGCAATCTTCGTTCCAGCTAGTGTAACAGACTGGAAGCAATTGGTTCACGTATTCGAGGTAACAATTGCCACTTTCGGCAAAGTGGACATGGTTGTCGCAAATGCTGGGATCATGGAAAGCACTAAAATCCTTGACATGCAGGTGGATGAAGAGGGATTGCCTTTGGAATCCACAGACGCTATCAAAGTACTAGATGTGAATTTGAGGGGCACTTTAAATAGTAGGTTGTGGTGATATTGACCTCGAACTCGGTATTGATTCTCTGCAGCTCTGCGATTGGGCCTTCATTATTTGAGCAAGAATCCTGTCGCAGAAGATGGCTCCCGAGGGTCTATCGTTTTGGTGTCGTCAACTTCAGGTTACTTTGGAACCACGGGTAACGCGGCCTACATCGCTTCAAAGCATGGCATCGTTGGTCTGCTCAGAGCGTCACAGCAGAAAGCAAATGGCCTTCAAATCAGAGTCAATTCGATTGCCCCCTGTTACACGCCGACATACATTACCGCAAGCATCGATGATGGTATCCTGAAAGCTGGTGTGGAAGCCAATACAACGGAAATAGTTGGCGTGGCTATCGCCCACGCCGCTATTGATGATGCGCGACAGGGAACGAATTGCTTGGTAAGCCCTCAGCCGGCTCGCAAAGTAAACCTTGTTGACCTAGTGTTTAGGTTGCTGGAAAATACCTTCGTGAATTAGAACATACCCAAAACCCGTTTGTGAATGATTGGCTCGGGACTGACTTGACTGAGATGCTGGCACGATTTGGAAGCTATTTGGCTAGCATCGGAGGCTATCGCCTGCCCCCAATGGAATCATCGTCTTGATAGTTAGCCCCGGATGCGCATCAACCCTCTGAAGCAATCTCATTAAGCCGTGAGCAGGGCACTCTCTTACGATAACTATATAATTCTTTGATACTGAGAATGCATTCACGATATTATTTGGCCATCTGATGAATCTACTTGTCAGTATTGACCGTCAAATCCACGGCCTTTTAAAAGCTTAGCTAGGAGAAACTTGCTAATTTTCTTGTATTCTACAATAAACCCATGATTCCGAGCGTTTGCAGTATACAGCCACAAACCTGGCCATGTTAAAAGCGATGAGCCAGTCTAGTCGCCTTTCAACTGTTGACGTCGCTGCCCCTTGAGATGATTGAAAGGCCTGAAAGGTCGCAGGCTCGGACGCCAACGGTAGTAGTGGACGAGAATCCACATAACACAGCATGCAACGACAGCAAGGGCAGCTGATAGCCAAAATTTCCACACATCCCGGCCTATGACCGTTCTCCCACCCTCCATTGTGATGAAATTCATCCCCCAGAACCCCTGGCGCAAAACATGGTTAGTCACGAATATTTCAGGATTTGGGCAAGACGACTCACTGCTACAAAAGTGGCCGGCAGGAAAATGAGAGTCAAACTCGTAACGATCGTTGTCATGTCCTTTCCATCATCCCTAGACTCTTGAAGAAGTCGCTGCGTATCTTGCAGCTGAAAGATGCTAATTATGTTATATGCCTAGGTTCATGTTTCATCAGCTAGTTATCCGGGACTCTATTGGGGCCTAGATATTTACCAGCTGTATCTCATTGTCGATTCTGCTCACAAACGCGTCGGCCCTAAGCTTGAGGTTTGCAAGTACACTTGAGGAGTAATGTAGGCCTGCAATAATATTGACCGCGGTTGGTCCGGGCTGATTCGGGACAAGATGCGATTCAAAATGCCGGAGCGTAGATTTCACCGTCTTGGCGGCTACCTGCAGGGTTTCGCTCATGTGAATGGCATGTCGCGACAATTCATGCATGGCAATGTGCGAACCAATTACGCCTTCGCCATTACTCAAGTCCTGTTCAGGGAGTCCTTTGATGCTTAGAGCAAACCTACGACGGTTCTTGAAGCCTGTCAGCTATCCATCTTGGTCTGAGCCTACGATGCGTGACTTACCTTCTCAATATTACGGACGGGCGTGCGAAATAGCCACAACGCCTGATCGTATTGCATGACGATTGCCTGAAGCAATGCATCATATACAGAGAATGCGTTCTCTTTGATGTTGGCCCTTGGATAGCTTTTGAAAGCGTCCAAGATCTCGTCTCTAATTTTGCTGCAGTCGTCGTAGCAAACCATAATGCAAGACAATTTGCCTTTCTCGGGTTGGACCCAGAGTACGCTGACCGCCAAAAATAACCAGGAGTATTTCGGGGTTTTCAGCATTCCGGGAGCTTGAAGGAATTTGATCAAAAAGCGGGTGGCATAACCTTTCAGGGTCAGTGTTGCCTAGTTTAAACTTGTCGGGGGGGGGGGCATGAGCTTACTGTGGGCTGTATCTTTCGCCGTAGCAAATCCTTGTCGGTGTCTTAAGAATCCGTTAGAATTCCAGGCCTCCTCTGTGAAGAACGACTCATCCAAGTTCAACGTTTGCGTAAGCTCTTTTGCAGAGCTCGGGGTCCTCAAGCAAAGTCTTGAAAGTCGGGATCAAGCT
>PXOD01000602.1:0-12643 GCA_003012165.1 Paramyrothecium roridum
TCTCTTTTTTTCTCTTTTTTTCATCTTTTTTTGTTGCTTTTCATGTTTCAACCTTCCTCGATTGTGTAGCGTAGAGTCATGTTCGAGTGTCCATCTCAATCCCAGCACAGGTTGGACATCTTTCGACGACGTGCTAAAGGAACACAGAGGGGCGTCTCAGTTAATTGGCAAGACGATAGAAGGCCACTCAAACGTTTCCTTATCTCCATCGATGTAGGGCTTGATCGCCTGACGGATAAGTTTGATCGCGCTGAAGCGCTCCTTGTCATTGACAACAGTGAGGAACTTGGCAATGTTTTCCTTGAGTACGCGCTTGAGGGTTCCATGAAGGCACGAAGGGGCACCTGCCAAGGCAAATGCCACATCGACCAGCTCCCGGCCTTCCTTGCTTTCCTTGATATTGTCGCACCATTCTCCTTCCCACAATGCCTTCTGAGTCTCCTGGCTTTCGTCGACATCATCGACCTCCCATCCAACCATCCTCGCTACGTGCATAGGCACATACGTAGAAGCCTCGTCTGCGGGCACATCATCTGGTGCAGCTTCAAGACGGTCCCCCAGCTTGCCCAGCTTCTCGACATCGATTTGTATCTGCCGCATTGCTCTTCGAAGAACATCTGCGAGAGAGGCCAAGGAATGCTCATCGGGAGCGTTATGAATAGGCTCTGCTATAGCGTTGGGAGGCGTGCTTATTTCATGACGGAGTCGATCCCAAGCATGGTTACACAGCTCGTTGTCCCCTATCATCGCCATTTGATGGATACGATCTAGGACGGCACTGTCGACGACTTCTGCGCACCGCCTTCTTAATTCCTGCTTACGAGCAGCCTTGGCCTTCTTCTCGGCGTCGTCCTTTTCTTTGGCCACCCTGGCTGCCTCTGCGTCCGTTGTGTTTGAACCGTCGTTCATGCTGGTTTGGTCCGCAAAGGTAGTTGGAAGACTGGAGATAACCACGGGTGGGTAAGACGTGATTCTGTAGGTCGTGGTACTTGGAGGAGCAGGGATGGCCGCAGGTGCCTCGAAGAGTCGCGAAGCACTTTCGGCCTGGGCGAGGCGGATCCTTTTGACGTATTCATTAAGTAGTGGGCTACCCTCTCGCTTGCCACCATGCGATATATCGAGTCCTTTCAACGAGACCAAACCAACGGGGTCGATAGCGAAGGGGAACTCCTTGAAGAGGTCTACCCCGATTGCCTTGCCCAGTACTTCCCAAACGGTTGTAAGGTGGGCTGTTGATGCACGTTGAAGGTCTATCTGGACATCCGAACTAATACGATACTGCAATCCATGGCTTGCCGTTTCTCCACGTGCCATGCGGGCTCGCTGCTCCTTGTAATAATCAGATACTTTGGCAGGTGAGTTGGAGGGGGGGATCAAAGGTGCCCAGATTGCACCATGTGACGGAGGCCGCTCGCCGAAGATTGAGAATGGACCAGCTGAATCATTGGAGCAGAACTTGCCGCCGCTCCCACAAAACGGAGATCTATGATAATCGGCGAAGATATTTGACGCTTCAGTAATCATGAGTTCCCTGCTTCCATGATGGCAGTTGTCGCTAAGTATCTGAGGTACTACGATAGTGCAAAAGACCTCCTTCGTGTGGCGATAGTACGGGAGTCCATAGGTTTGCGGAGTATTGAGGCCGATCAATCCCTGTTCGATCTTTGAGGGTGGCTCAAGCCTCCCTGAGTCACAAGGCCAAGGAATCGATGATCCATACCACGAGGCCGGAATCATTTTGTGTCGGGCAGAGGTAGGAATGAGAGGCTCTAAGGACCGCACCGCTTCCAAGAGCTCCTTAACAAGACTCTCATCAATATCCTCTGGGTTGATAGTGAATTGATGACCATCGCGTATGTTTCGTGAATAGCATGTCTCAATGAACCTGAATGGGTGAATGTACATCAGGAGTTCGAAATTCTCATGGAACCTGATCCAGTGTTCGAAATATAGGAGAACGTGTGCCAGTGGGACATCAGGTACATCCCCACTCCTCTTCACGTTGGTCAAGTTGACGGTAAAGAACTCTTCTCCACGGGTCTTGTTGCGTTGGAGATCACACCATAACTGGGCTGCGAAGACCATGACCGTGGTATCCAGTTTGTCGTGGGGATACTTGGTTGCGAATTCCTCCAGTGTCTCGAGGAGTTGGGGAGGGTAGTCCATGATGGCCATGTAAGGTACTTGATAAACAAATCCCGCGCCATACTCTTTGATTCCGGGTGGAGCTTGGGCCAGCTGTACGCCATAATACATGTATGGGTCGCAAGAAGGTAATCTGTCTCGCAGTATTGGGTTTGTCTGGCTCTTGGGCTCGTCGGGGTTGCATGGTTCGTCATGGTCGGCCTTGGCTCCAGTGAAGATGTACTTGGAGCTGAACGCATGGTAGTGTGTCGCTTTGAACATTGGTCTTCCGGCGGCTATACTGTTCCTTTGTATATGGAGCATTCTCCGAATGGTTTCTAGGCAGTTCGCGTTCGGGAAAGCTTGGCTAAGAACCTCAAATGCTTCTTCCTGGGTGGATTCTGATGTCGTTGAGTAGTTCAGAATCTTTTTGAGGGCCGTGGCAACCTTGGGCATGGTAGCAGGTGCGAAAGGAATGAAACAAGATCCTGACAGCTCCATGTCCAGGCTCTTTATGTATTCACCTTGTAACTCATCTTCCAGGGGTAAAAGGCTCTTCGCCCTGCATGCAAAAACCGGCTGGAGGTTCAAGCATGAAATTCCCACCAGGATGCGTTGTGGCAATGGAGTCTGATGGCTCACAGGTTCCAAACTCATGGCTTTATAGGCATTCTCTATCGGCGTGGAAGGTTGGCTATCGTAGAAGTTGCAGCCTCGTTGGAGCACCTTCATTGATGTCCACAGACCAGCAGGCTTGACGGTGCGCTCAGTCACTTCATAACCCTCATCTGAAGACACCGAGTCGATGGCAGCGTAAAATGTATCGGCGGGGTTTACTGAGACTGTGCTGCTGATGATAGTGTTGTCTTTCAAGATGGCCCATTCGACATCGCCATATTTTTCCTCTTGGTGCCTTCGCAAGGTGAAGGTTCCATTAGGCAGGCTGAGGGAATCCCCGTCCAGTGACATAATGGAGGAAGTTGCAGCACGAACGCAAGGCTACTTGAAGTTTCAAAGCCAGGGCTGAACCCAGTTCGATAAAATGTATAAGTTGTAGGCTGATGTGGTAGTCTTTCTTCACGGGCAACGCCTTTGAGTGACTTGGCGATACAAGTCGAGAGAGCAGAAGAAGCAAAACGAATATAAGTTAAGACGAACAGGTGCTCGGAGGATGAATTGGGAGAAACGAGAAAGTCGGAACAGAACGGCGGTGTCGAAGTATCGAAACAGCAAGGGCTATGCCCAATGCCTCTCAGTGCCTGAGAGGCGCCTGGGCAAGGCAAGGAAAACCGAGGTAGCGTTGACTGTGAGGAAGTGCTTTAAAGGCTCGTCAGAAGTCGAGATGCGAAAAGGTGTGATGGGTTTCTGTACGTAATACGATGGATAATCTGGAGGAACTTGTTGATGCAGTCTGATCAAACAGAACGGAGTGGGGATGAAAGCATTTGTGGCAAGGTGAAGCGAGGGTGAGGTGAAAAAAGGTGAAGGTTCTAGATTCAGGATCCTGGATGAAGGTCGTAGAATCTCTGGTTGCCAAGCGACAGGTGTCAGAGAATGGCTCTGCGAGAGTGACACCTGGCCACGACGGATGCTCATCCAGGCTTAGGTACTTGCATAACACCCATTGCATCTTCAGGCCGCAGTGTTGCTAGCGTTACTTGGTAATCTTGGCCAGTGAATCCGGGATGCGAGACCGTAACCAGATCTACAATAGCAATATCTGCCTCGCCAGCTTATGCTTCGTCCAGTGCCTTGATCTCGACTCGAAAGCTATTCTCCAATGAGGTCCTTGTTGGTGGAAAGGATTTTCGGTACTCCATCGTTTACACCTTGTAAAGGGGTTCCCGAAGCTTTATTTATATTTCTTTCTCAAACCAGTCACACTGGATTTGAGCAGGCGGACGATTTGTAACATGATCCAAGTCAAATGGTGCGGTGTTGGCACAAAAATGGCCATGGCCAGTAGAGCTTGAGTGGAAGCTATCTACCTACGGAAAAACGAGGGGATTCCGTGCATACGTCCTAGGGTAATGACTATAGCGATGCCTCATACATTGGGTTCGCACGCGAGGTATTGACGAGACTGCCCTGCGCGCCATCGAATTCGAGGAGAATGTTATGCCGGTTATCTGACATATTGGTCCCAGTGGGAGCGTTTGGGCCAGTAACAAGGTCCGTGCCGATAAATTCGATCATATCATCCAGCACTTTCGGCCAGTTCTGCTCATGGTGAGGCCTCATGAGACCGTGGTAGGACAAGCAATTAGCATTGGTGCTGTTTCCGTGCCCGTGATAATTAACAGTGAGGCAGACACAGCAGACACCGCTATTGAGGTAGATGTGGCGAACTGATCGATGAAAAGATTTTCATAAGTGCTATCCTTCGTGTCATACTCTATCGAGAAGAAGGTTTCTTCTGCTTGATGTCACTAGTGAGTTGAGGATCTAAATTTGAGGGACTACAAGTAGGATAGTAAGTAAGTCAAAGGTTATGCGAAGCAGTATAAAAGATTTAGAAAAGTTGCCTTTCTACACCAAAGAAAGGGCAGTCACGATATCATCTGTCTGAGCCTTGCGAAGGGACCGTGACCGTGAATATTGGGGTTCAAATATCTGCGAATTACTGGGAAACAGGGGCAAGAAGATTTCAGTCACTGGTGGAGGGTGAAGGGTAATGAATGATTGCAGGAAGAAGCAGGTATGGTAATCAAGTGTCTCCGACTTCTCAGCCCCGAGCAATAATTACTTGTCAAGCATTCTCTACATCTCACTCACTCACTCCGACTCTCACTTCCCACTGTTTGCGTCGTATGCTCAAGGACCTTCAGACAGGGAGACCCTTCAATGTAACCATTGGGCGACGAAAGGCAAAGCGAGTAACTCCTCCGGGCTCGCAAGCCCGCCGTGCCCATGGCGACAGTCGGCTACAGCTGTGATGGACGTGCCCATATGGGCAGCAACCAGTACCAATGCAAAGTTTTGCCTTCGTGCCAACAACAAATATTCCACGAGCAACGATCGATCATTTACAAGAACTGCGAAGCTCCAGGGCACGTCCCAAGTATCTGCCCCGAGCCACAAAGGCCTGAATACCACTGCTCTAATCGACAAGGACTCGAGGGACAAGAATGCCTCAAACACAGGCATGGAAAGCGTGGTAAGAAGGGTCACTACAGGCCTGACTGCCCAAACCCCTGGTGTGATACCTGCAAAGTCATGGGACACACGCACGGCTGCGGCGCTACTAGCTGCTTCCATCCGATATGTCATAGCTGCAAATGCCATCGATACATAAACAAAATGCCGACGTGGACAATAGCGTGTTGATGATGGCAAGCCGAAGCAGAAGAGCAACCGAGACGACATCGGATCGGTCCCAAATGGCTGGCTGCCCGGAACGCATGCTGCTCTTACCGACGACTGAGGAGAGCGTTCAATGCAGTGCCAAGATGAAGGCACTCAATGCTCCACCCAAGCCAGCGAAGCGCCGCAGATAGAAGCAGGACCAGGAACGTACAGACGCGCAGGGCGATGATGGTCATGATGCACACAGTTCTGCACTGACGGCTGAGAAAACAGGTTCCTAGCCAAGCAGGCAAGGTAGAGAGCCAAAGCTTCATCTTCAGACAATCAAACGAAGGAGAATAACTTTGAAGAATTTAAGCATTTTCTGCCAATTTTTTCTTGGGTCATGATCGAATTAAAGGAGAATACATTCAAATTTGGGACAGAAGAGAATTTCAAGGATTGGTTACTTTTTCTCGAGATTCTTTAGCGAAAGAAAGATAAATAGAATTCAATTATTTTATTATTATTATTATTATTATTTTCTTAGGTTATCAGAATAAAATAAGACTAAATTTAGATATGAAAACGAAGTGAGAAACAATAGTCTCTTGGTATACCAGACGCCATCTCTAGAAGATTGAAGCTCGCGATAAGATAAGTTGGCTGACTGCTCGTTCACCTTATCATAATGCACTTGGACTTGAGTCTTATCCACCACCGTCCCCGAACCCGGTCGAGCCTAGCGCCCGGTAACTGACATGATCCATACTCACCATCGCCATGGCAGCCCAGGAACTACCTCCATTGCCTGCCTCGTTTGCGAAGGCTCTCGCGCTCATCGACGAGGCCCATGCTGAGGATCCCAAGAAGATTGACGGCCCGGACGGGCCAGGGTCCCTGCCGTACGAGCTGCACTACGCCCGGAAGATGACCCGGTGGTTGCAGCGCCGGTGCCCGGACGCCGACCCGGTCCTGCAATTAGCTTGCAGGGCTCAGCACTTCAGACGGTAGGATTCCCAGCATTCTTCGATTCACGGAAGGCTTTTGCCGCTTTATCCCAATTCCATAGAGCCGCAGAAAAACGACCTGTGGCGGGATGCTTAGCTTCTCTCCGCTCTGACACTTTACAGATGGGAGATACCGCGGAGCAGCTACCCAATGACCCGTCCGGGTTATCTGACCTGGCGAGCCAAGCTCAAAGCCCAGGCAGCGCAACAGGTCTCATCGCTGCTGGAGACCTCGCCTTCCCTGCAAGATCCTCCTATCCCCGCGGCGGATCGCGAGAGGGTGGCCGCGCTGATCCGCAAGGAGAACTTGTCCACGGACCCCGAGACGCAGGTGCTCGAAGACGCCGCCTGCCTAGTGTTTCTGGATGATCAATTCGACGACTTTGACCAAAAGGCTGACCTAGATGAGGCAAAGATGGTGGGTATCCTCAGGAAGTCGCTGGCCAAGATGAGCGAGGAAGGGAGAGCACTTGCGATGCAAATCAACCACAGCGACAGGGCTAAGATGTTGATTGGCAAAGCCCTCGAGCCTGAGGAATAGACTCGTCAGGCGCTCGTATGAATTGGGAGATGCATCTAGCTGGTGAGGCTAACTGTACATCTCCTGGGTGTGTAGGATGGGGTTTCGAGCCCGGAGACATGGTCAAAGAGCATGTAATATACGTGATGTGCTCCTAAGTCCATCCTTACCAATGCATGCCATCTATTTTGTTAGACAGCAAAGTAGTACCACTCAAATAATGTATGATATGGCAGTGCCTGGGCCGACTTGAAATCTCGAGCAATCAAATTGGAACTATCTCAAATCCACAGTGCCTGTGGAAGCCATAGCTCCTATGAACTGGTCTGCGACCTTGTGGTCTTGTGTTTCTTCTTTCTTCGAGCGATATGCTTGGGCAGCACTGTCCACTTGCTGCTGCAATATTTATGGCTGTCTGTCCAGCTCACTTCAACCGGAACAAAGAGCCAGTTTCACATATAAATGACAACGCGCCAAGCCGCGTAACTACCACCCATGAGAATGAGCGCATCTTCCAACATCACCAGCTTGTTTCCCAGCAGGACACTGGCCAGACAAGCCTGTCATGGTTGAAATCATGCAATGGCAGCGCCTTCACACTCCTTCATGGTAAGTTGCAACTTGATCATTATGTAGACACACTCGAAGAAGGCACGCACTGACTCACACAATAGAAACCACTTGGATTTAGATGAGGCCCATCCTGCCAGCATTTATGGCGTTCAATTAAGTTCGGATCCTGCCATGGAAAATCTGGTGAAATCTAGGTCTGCAGCATCACAGCCCGACTTTTTCTGGACCTTCAGTGACCACAGGTCTCAGGGACAGTGCCTCCTCGGGTGTAGAGGAGCTTCGGTGGCGCCGGAATGGAGTGGGTATGCCGTGCCATTGTGCTTCGCCTTATCCCACAGAGCCGAATCTAGACATTTGAGCCATGGCTAGTCTGTATCTGTGATGCGGGGACGCATCCTAGGCCGCAGACTCCTAGCCCTCCTCTTCGGCCTTTGGGAGGATGCTACCCAAGCTGGTGGCGCGCTTTTAGTGGAGGGACGATTGATGAGCGATAAAACATCCAATGCGGCACGTTAGGGTTCCCCTACCCTACAAGATTGTCTTCCATTTCAGTCCGAAACCGCCCTTGCCGTACAGTCTTGCGTCCAACGTGGCGTCTTCTGCAGAAAGGAAAATTCTTGCACCTTTCCACGTCGAACGGTCTTCCCTTATCCCCCGCTGACATTCCGATGTTAAAGACGTGGTTTTGTCATTGTCTCCACGGAAGACAACCAACCATAGGGTAAGGTACTTTGTGGGCGGAATCTCGGAGCTTGTCCCGGCCCGAGACCGCATTTGGCATAGACATTCGATACCATTTCGGTCCGAAATTAGGACTCCCCCCTTATATACTATAATAATTGCCCATTCTTTCGCCTTCGGGCAAATTTGGTCTATTGAAACGATAGTGGGTTGTTCGATTCCCTCTCATGAACGAATTTTTCTAACTAATTTACAGCAGAGAAGATTAGCGTAAGCCGCCGCCACCCGGATTCACTCTCGGACTTTACTAACTTAACTCCGAAGATTGCCCCTGCATAAGGATGACACGCTATTCAAAGAGAAGCTACCAATTTTTTTGTGAATTTTGATGAATTTTTTCCTCTTTCTAGTGCTGCTTTATTTATTTTTGAGATATCTACGTCGGATTTGGGATGTGTCCGGATCCGGGGTGCGAGTACGAATGTGGGATGTGGGGCCAGATTGAGTACCTGTGTAGTGAAGGTACCTCAACGCGCTGGCTCTCATAGTCAGCAGTTAGTCATCAAGCCTCGCAAAAACACAGTAAGTGAGATTGATGGACTACTTCCCCAACTGTGCAAAACTGCGGCGGTGTCTTCAATATGCTCCTTTAAATTTTTGTTTTTGAAAGTTATTGGTCGTATTTTTTTTCTCGTACGGGCTTCAGCACGAAATCTTACGATGTTGCCAATGGAAACTGCAGTGCTCTCATTAAGGCACATGTTGTCGTGCCCTTGTGTGCGTCGTCTCATCTGGGGAACTATGGGCCCCCCTGTCAGACTGTCGAACATCACCAGCACGCGAATCGGATACTCCCCAGCCACGTATCTTTCCGCATCGGCACTGCTCCCAAATCTTCCCCATCGCCCGCATAATTACATAGGAGTGGCGTCGAAAGCTCACTATGGCCTTGTGTCGATGAAGCCGCGCCATACGCCAGCCCAATCGTGCTCCATGCCGTTCCATTCGGCCAGGTCTCCATTTACAAGCACGCGTTTCCCTACATTTTGTACACTCCGTTTTCTGCTGATATCACGCTTTAATGATTGAGTCCCCTAATGACCTTCAGTGCTCCCGTGAACTGAACGCGCCTTTACCTCAACCGCTGAAACAATAGTACGATCGGGACGTTGTCCCCACGAGGAAGAGAAAGAATACGGTCAACCCTCGTGAGGCCCGGCCGTCATGTAGCAGATAGGAGCGTCGCTCTTCGCACAAGGAGCCGGGAATTTCTTTGAGAAGCTTGCCTGAAAACGACACAGTACGTGCCATGAACCATCCGACGAGGACTCGAAAGAAAAGGTCTTCCAGGACCTCATATGAGCCGACCATTATGAATATGAAGAAAGCCACTAGTGCGAGGGGTAAGCTATTGCTTTGTAAGGCTTCCCAGAAGCAAGAAAGAGACCTGATCCATAAGCCGATCGAAAACTCGATAGCCAGGAGGAGCATGGGCCGGTCCGCCGATCCTAGAATCTCATTAGCCGGGAAGGAGTTCATCACAACATTACGGCCTCGACCTCTCTGCCCGATGCCAAGGCGATTAAATGGACTGCATGCCTCTGAGGCCGAGCTGGGCCATATTTACTCTCAGCCGCTGCATAACGTATCTGGGCATGTGGATGTTTGTGGGCGGCAAGGAGCGCCTGCGAAGCCTAGCGGCCGTGGCGATCGACTGGAATCATCTAATCCCCTCCTCGTCAATTCGCAGACATGTAACAAACTTGATCGGCAATATTGTTTGCTGGCTGCATATATTATTGCAATACAGCTCAAACCTGAGACTCGAGATTCAACATCATCTGCCTCATCTGGAGACATAGCAATGCAACAGTTCTGCCCACGATGAGCTTCAGGAAGCCAGCGATCGGTTTTTCATGGAACTTTTTTGATTGCACAACTCGATCTCCTGGCGCCTCTTCTGACCCTCTCCAGACCAATCTGGGGCATCGGCCACGAAGCTTGAGGCTCGAGAATTCACAGTATGCCCAATGATTTCGATTAACACACGTCGGACCCCGTTCAAGGTCTGTCAATGGCCAAATCGTGAAGGTTGAGGATATGTCCAAGTGTCGATCAACACCTCACGGTTCTGTTCTTACGCAGCCAAAAAGCATTGCAGCTGCTGCCTAAACTCGTGTCCATGGCGCAGGAGTCAAACTGGTTGAGGCCATCAGACAGCCTTTGCGTACCGACCAATGTTCTCAACTGACGGCTGTCGCCATACCCGTACATCGCTTTTGCCTGCCCGTACCCTGCAGGTATGGTTATAATGGAAATGTAGCCAGCGGCCCAACCATCAACTACGCGATCCAGTAAATGATGGCGTTCGGAAAGAGAGGTGTAGCTCCAATCAATCTGATGGCTAGCAAAAATGTCTTTTTATTCCATTCCTGGGCGAGCAGCTCTTTCAGTGGCCGTTCGACGTTCGAAAAACACCTCGCCGAAATTGGATTTCGCCTAAGAGACGTGAAATCGCCGATGACCTGCACCAACCAACTCAGCGAATTTGCTTCCTGCCCTGTGTTTTGAAAGTCGGATATGTCTTCTTCAAAAGGTTTGGCAAATTAGTTGTCCCTTTTTAAGGAATCTTCTGGTCTAGGCAGGGTTGACGATGAGCTGTCGGTCTACCACTATATCATTATTTACGCTTTTAACATTGCCTAACGAAGCAACGTGAGGCTGGTACATGTAAGATGCTAGTTGCCATGCTCCCGTGCAGCTCAAGGAGATGTCAGGTGTTGCAGCGGGCATCACTATACCTAAAAGGATACACAATGTGCATTATTATTTTTAGGATACCATGACATGTATACATGCCCTTGAATCTTGAATCGATCAAACATAAGGTATGCTTTTACATCGACGCCATAGCACCACTGATTGAACAGACTTCGTGCACCGGGCGCGATTCCACCAGCTTTTCTCTCCTCTTGATACTTTCAAAACGGAGTCAGCAACACCTCCCGCTTTGGAGTTTCCACGGTGTTGCCGAGCGTGTAGTGGTTGCTTTCACTCGCTCTCAGTATCGCCAAATTTCGCACCTCCAAATTTTCTTTCACGCACCGGAGTGCCCTCAGCATCATTCTGAGCTGAACTGCAACCGCGAGTTATTGACCTGACCGTCGCTCCCTTTCTTCATGACCTCATGGCAGACAAACGAAATTATGAGACAATTCTTTCAGGACCTCCGTATTTCAGACAGTCACGATATTAACCCCTACGAGCGCACACACCCACCATTGTCCCTTATGCATTCTGGCCGAAGCAATTTTACGCAGTCTCCTATAGGCATACGCACCTATCGGGTTAAACTTCATTACGATGTCAGTAACATGGAAATACTTGAACGTCCTAGGCGTTATAAGGAGGAGCACACGGATTGGCCTTTGCAACCCGCCATCTCTGAGGCGATTTGAGGCTGTATCAACAACTTTTGCCGCCATGGACACACGACTTAGAAGCTCAAAAAGATGGAACGACCATCGGGACGTGGAGTTCATGCAGACACTCAAATCACCGACCCAGCCATCGAGAAGAAGAAATATTCGCAAGGAGCTGCCACGAAGCACCGTCATTGGAAACCCGCTCTCGAAAAAGACCTAGAAGCATAGTTCGATGCTGTAACAGAGGAGAAGGGAAAAGAGAAGGAAAAGGAGAGGAGCTGAGCCACCAATCAGATAAAGCGTGAAAAGGAAGCTCAGCTCAAACAAGACGACCCTGTAAGCTTCAGGAACCACAAGGCCGACAAGAAACGCAAGGCAGAGCAAAGCCGCCCGGGCAAGGTCGAACATCAAGCCGCGAACCCACAGAGACACGCCAAGCTGGCTAAGGAGATAAGGGAACCTCGAAGTTACCAGGCGGCCTACAAGACCATTGGCTCGAGTGGAGAAGCAGAGAAGCGACGCAAAATCCAGTGATTGCATCTAAAAAGCGGTTTCGGGGGGTCTATACGGGGTTTTGTCTGCTACGGCAATCATCAACGCTAGGGGGTTTATAAAACAGTTAAGTAGTTAAGAATGTAGTATTCACCTTGCTACAGAGCTTCTTCGTGTGGAATACCACAATTGGAAATTTAATTCAAGCCATAGGTTTGGGTCGAATCAATCCGACCCTGTCCCAAGTACAGCTACGTACGTCTGAGGCATCGATCGATGTACAGCTACGTACGTCTGAGCATCGATCGATGTACAGCTACGTACGTCTGAGCATCGACGATGTACAGCTACGTACGTCTGAGCATCGATCGATGTACAGCTACGTACGTCTGAGCATCGATCGAATGTACAGCTACGTACGCTGAGCATCGATTCGTGTTACAGCACGTACGTCTGAGCATCGACGAAGACAGCTAACGAACGGTCTGAGCATCGAATCGTGTACAGCGTCAGAGTGAATGTATTACCGTAAG